>OY856188.1:270047217-270248598 GCA_963693315.1 Diogma glabrata
TTGAAAAAATGATGACACAGTAAACAGGCGTTCGGGAGGAACCCCACCACTTATTCCAATATTGCCCAAAAACTAATCAGTTCTTTGTTATTTAAGTCTCCATCTTTTTCCAAAGTATCATTAAAATTGATTAATGAATGAAGTCTGTATGCTCCCAACAAACTTTAAAAACAAAGTGTGAAAAGTCAACATTTGTATGGTAGACCCCCCCGCCACTTTGATCAATGTGTCCCAAAAGATGATAAATATCTTCTCACGCTAATTGAAACCTTTTTCATAAGTTTCATCATAATCACTTCATTATTGTAGGCTGTAGTGTGCATAAAGACACTGAAAAAACTTCAAAAAAGTACAAAAAAAATTTTTGCCGGAAGTGAAAAACTGGAAGTTGGGATGCAGAACTATTGTGAACCGTACTACATACTCATGTACCAAGTTTCATTCAATTCGATTATCAGGTACAGATGTTATAAAGCTTTCAAAAAAACAGGTGCTCCAGGGACCCCACACCATTTTGTTCACTATCGCTTAAAAACTGATCAGTTCCTTATCATACATGTTTGCATCTTTTTCCAAAGTGTCATCAAAATCCATTCACGAATGAATGTTTTATGCTCCCAACAAACAAAAACATTGTGGAAAAAACCACCTGTTGTATGGTGGACCCGCAATCCTTTATCCAATGTACTCCAAAAGCTGATAAAATCTTTCTCATGTTACTTTAAAGCTTTTACCAATGTTTCATGAAAATCGATCGGTAATTGTAGGCTACAATAGAGATAAACACCTCGAAAAAAAATTGTTTAACCGGAAGTGACAAATCGGAAGTTGGTATGCAGAAATATTGGAAACTGTACTAAAACCTTATATACTAAGTTTCAGTAAGATCATAGTCCGGGATTAGAAGTTATTCAAGATTTAAACTTAGAGGTGTTTGGGAGACCCCTGCCATTTTGTCCAAATTTGAAATGAATCCAGATCTTCCATTTTCAAGTGAACCTGTATCATTTGCCAAAGTTTCATCAAGATCCTATGCAGAAAGTCCAACCAACCACCCACCCACCCGCCCACAGACAAACGTATACCAAAATTTTTAATGGCTATTTAGATAGAGGATGGTCCAAAACAAAAGAAAAAACAAAATTTGGGGTATGTAAGATTTTTTTTCACGATAGATAGACAATTTAAAATTGTGGTGAAGTAAACACATCAAAAGAGCTTTAAATTTCTTATGTCAAAAATTTAAAATATAACTTTGGCAGATGATATCTCATGTTAACTTATGTACCAATAGCAGGAAATGATATACGCTGCTGGCCATTAAAAAACTAAAAATTGATCTCTTCATATAAATATCTACTATTCATAAAACTTCACATTTTTAAAAAAAAAATTCCATATTTCAAAACAGTTTTATTCGACGATTAACTCTAATGCAATTAGATAACTTATTGACAAAAAATAACTAATGATAATTGTAGTCATCCATCCGCGATAAATTGAACAAGGTCGTTTGTAAATATTTATCGCATTAAAATTTAATAAATTCATAGATTAACGGTTTGGAAAAAAGTTTAGTTATAGAACTTTAATGTTTTGAAAAGAATTGTGACGAAATTACTTAACTCCAAACAAAACCTTTAAACTGAACTTTAATTACAAACAGTTGTGATTTTCACCTACTTACCGTCACCATGTCGTTGATCACAGCAACAATGATCACGCAATAAACGAGAACTTAAACAATATTTTATGTCATCTACAGAACAGTTTCGACACCATTCAGGTTTGTTTGCTGAAAAAAATTTAAAAAAAAAGATATGATTAGTTACTATTATTTTATATTAGGTCCGTTTGATTTGACTGAAACAACTGAAAAAACAACAACCATTGCATTCAATTTTTCAGTTGTATAAGTTGCTTCAGTCAAATCGAACACGGCTATTATTGTTACATGGTTGAATTCAAATTATAAAATTTTCTACGCTAAAACAGCTTTAGATGCAAAATCAGTAAAAAATAAAATAGAAATGTTGGCTATTAATTCAAACAAATTTAAAAACCAAGTTCATTTACTAAAACTATCTATATGGTTTTAATGTTTTGTATGTCGGAATCCACACGAAAGTCTATATTCCACAACTAAGATTAAGTATGCTACCGTTTGCAGATTCAGCGAGGGTTTATCTTAACAGAAAAATTTTAGTTTGCTCCATTCGTGAAGGGCGTAACATTAGCTGGTTTTCTTTGAATTAAATATCAGCCCTTTATAAGAGGTGACAGCTATTTCTGGATTCCTTATAAATCGATATTAGTGTTTTCCTTCGTAGAATTTTTTCTATACTTTTGAATATGTGTGTTTGCCGAGATTTCTTCCTGCGCTTAGTTCTGAATTGATTGAACAGAATTGAAATATTTTTCAGATAACAATTTTTTGAAACAGCTAGAGTTAATACAGGTCGATATCTAATTGTTTGTGGGCTGGGAATTTTAAGAAATCGCTTAAGATTTTTGAATTGAAAATTTGAACTTTTGTTTGTATATTTAAGTGCCATAGCTGTACACTTAATTTGCTTTTTATTTAACTATCGTTTTAAACGGTAGTTTGCTTTGATCAATGTTTTTTTAAGTGAAAACTTCTTTAGCCGCGTTATGAAATTTTGTATGGAGTGAATTTGTATATTCGCGTCATCAAGTTTTATATGCATTTTTGAAGAACAAAAATATATTTTTTAAATCATTTCTATCTATCTATATTTTTTAAATTAAATCTATCTATCATTTCCTAACGTTTTCAAATTGCGTTTTGGATATCGTTCTCCATTGATGTTCTGTAGGTAGTGAGTTCAATTCCTGGTGTGGTAAATATTTTTTTATTGTTTTTTTTTAATTTTTATTAAATACCATTAAAATTTTAATTTAATTCATGAATTCATAAAAATAATAAAAATTTCTTTATACGAATTTTAAAAAATTGATCTATAACGCAGTTTTTTTAAAGTTATATTGCTACTGTCTTTTGCAATTTCCATTTGAGTCATCATGCTAAATAAATATTGGATATATATAGCATTGAAAGTATGTCTGTTTGTTCTTTATGCATTAATACAGTAATCATCATGAAAATTTGGGAAGTTGTTGTGTACAGTGTAGGCTAATAATTGTCTTTGCAATTTTTTCTGTCATACTCCTTCATTCTTTCCTTTAATACGTCAACTAGACAAATACAATACAAAAAATATGGAGGGCCTGAAATCTCACAGCTCTGAGATATCAAGACTTCGGTCTGGGTTAAGGATTTTGATATAGTTTTCGGCAAAAAACTTTTATGAGGACATGGTTTTTAGTTTTGGGCAGCGATGTATATCAAACATAACTCTTTGTGAAAGTACAAGTATTTTTTATATCTGTTTAAAAATTTATTACAAAACTAGCACGAAACATCTATACGCTGTCGGAAAATTATAACAGATCGTATATTAACATAATTTGATGAAAAGATTATACAATCAGCAAACTGCTCAAAAACCTTTCCATTTAGCGTTTCGAGAAAATATTACAAAACCACAAATTCATATTTCTTTCAAAATTTCAAAAATATTGTAAAATAAAAAATTCAAACTTTTTTCAAACAAAATTCTAAAAATATTGCAAAAATTATAACAAAATCAAAAATTGTAACTTTTTCCAAAATTATAAAAATTATAATAAAATCAATAATTTTAAATTTTTCAAAATTCCAAAAATATTCCAAAAATTCTTAAAAATTCAAACTTTTTCCAAAACTCTAAAAATATTGCAAAAATTATAACAATATCAAAAATTGAAACTTTTTCCAAAATTCTAATAAAATCCAAAAATTCTTACAAAATCAAAAATTGAAACTTTTTCAAAATTCCAAAAATATTTCAAAAACAATAAAAAATTCAAAAATGTCCATGTCCAATTTCTTTTTCAATTACATTTTCAGCAAACTATTCAAAAACCTTCCATTTAGCGATTCGAGAAAATATTTCAAAATCACAGATTCATATTTCTTTCAAAATTCCAAAAATATTGTAAAAATTATAATAAAATCAAACTTTTTTCAAAATTCTATAAATATTCCAAAAATTATTACAAAATCAAAAATTGAAACTTTCTTCAAAATTCCAAAAATTATAATAAAATCAAAATTTAAAAATTTTTCAAAATTCCAAAAATATTCCAAAAATTCTTACAAAATCAAAAAATAAAACTTTTTTCAAAATTCCAAAAGTATTGCAAAAATTATTACAAAATAAAATATACAAACTTTTTTCAAAATTCCAAAAATATTTCAAAAACTATAACAAATTCAAAAATTTCCATCAATTTAATTTTCAATTACATTTACGTCATAAAAACAGCTACATTTTTTTTGCTTGGAGTACTGGATTGGCAGCCTCCATGAAGTATCCAGAACGGATACGGGCGTACTCTGGCCAATGTGATGTGGAACGAACGATTGTGGTACCCAATCCCTTCGTAGTAGTGAAACATTATAGCAAATAGTCAATCGACCCCTGTGCGTCTGTATTCCATGACGGAGCGGCACAAAACGAAGTCTGTTCTCCATGTTAGGGGCGGTCGAAAATCTTAGTCTTTTCCGCTAGGTGGCAGACTATAATGAAACTTAGTGCGGGGAGTAAACCCCGTTATCAACCACCCATGAGTGGTGAAGAAGGATCGAACGTTACGGTGCAAGACTATGGAAACCCATTGCTGGCGGCTAGAGGGAGTACGCAAGCAGGCTCCCAGCCGTCGAGATCAAGCGAGTGCAAATCATATGAAGGTACAAGTTCAGTTAGTAAAGAAAGTAGTCAAGTACTGAAACCACATCACAAAAAGCAACTTGATGTGCAGAATCCATTCCAACTTAGCAGAAAGACGTCAAGATCTCCTGAAAGAGAAAGAAGAACTATCTTGCTAAATGTAAACACAAATAAAGTGGAAAGTTAAAGTGACGAACTTCAACCAGACTATGAAGAAAGAGAAGGCCTCAGGCATCTAGAAAATGGAAATTTAGAGCTCAAGAAAAAACTAAGCAAAATAGAAGAGATAATATCAAAGCTAAGCAATGAAAATTCTGCTTTAAAAAAAGAAAATCAGGATCTGAAAATGAGTCGAGAAGCAAGTGAATCGGCAATGACTGATAATCTAAATATCGGCAAAGATATCAGAAGACGAACAAACGCATTTGAGTATCTAACAGATGAAGAGGAATTGCAAAGAGAAACAGATTGGATACTGAAAAAGAGTAGGCCAAGCAAAAAAATAAAAAGAGGAAAGCTGAAGTTTCCCCTGAGTATGTGCCACCAAGCGCTAGTCAACCGCAAGATGCACATGCAATTGATAAAGACAAAGTTATTCTAACAAAAGAAACGAAAGAGAAAAAGCCACCACCAGTAACTGTAACGGATGTTTCAAGTCATGCGGAAATTTAAACCATAATGAAAATGGTAACGGATAAAGAGTACAAAATTACTGCTCTTAACAATGATGTCTGGAAGATCAACACATCAAACTCTGATCCATACAGAAATTTAACAATGAAACTAAACATTGACAAATATCAATGGGTTACATATGAAAACAAAAACAAACGACTACATCCCACTGGTTTGTTCGACGATATAATTGAAGATCTGACACGTAAAGGTCTTAAAATCTTAAATGCTGTTAACATCATCAAAAAAGAAAGAAAAACCAACGAAAATGGATCCAAAACTAATGCCATAATTCTCAATGATAAGAATAAAATTTCATGTCATATACAAATAATTAATTTTATTTTTTTCCAAAAAATTGGGTGAAAAGTAAATACAAATCTTTCTTTTGACACACTTGACAATATTTTATTGACAAACTTATAATGCAATAAAATTCTCAATAATAATAATTTCATGTTCATTATACATTTCATTTCATACAAATAACTAATTTTATTTTTTTCTAAACAAATAAATGAAAATCTTTCTTTTGACACAATTGACAACATTTTTTTGACAAACTTATAATGCCATAATTCTCAATAATAATAATAAAATTTTATATCATACAAATAATTAATTTTATTTGTTTCCAAAAAATTGGGTGAAAAGTAAATACAAATCTTTCTTTTGACACACTTGACAACATTTTTTTGACAAACTTATAATGCCATAATTCTCAATAATAATAATAAAATTTCATGTCATTCAAATTATTAATTTTATTTTTTTCCAAAAAATTGGGTAAAAATAAAAATCTTTCTTTTGACACACTTGACAACATTTTTTTGACAAACTTACAATGCAATAATCTAGATTTGCTCTCACATATAAATCCCGACCATCAAGATTTCTCCAAATTCAATGTTCCTACTCGTAATTACTTAAAATGAAAGTTTTTTAAGCAAAAAATATGCATATTTCCTTGTTTTGACACACTTGACGATTTTTTTTGACACACTACCGGTACATTTATCGAACACATCGTATTGAGTAAACCTATTTTTAGAAAAAAAAATGTTGGTATCCGTCCAGCTATTTTCTAGATTTCGTAGGTTGTGACGACTGGCCGGCCGGCAGACAGACATACATTTTTTTTTTGCTTTTTTAGAATCAGTAGATCCTTCGTCAAGAAATGCCAAAAAAGTGGGGGTAAGAATTTCACATTTAACTCATGAATGCAATACTTAGGTCTTTCAGACCGAAGTAATTTATTATTCTTTGACAAAAAATGAATTGGTTACTTGGATTTAGTTTGAGATGTAAATTAAATATAATTTAAATTTTAAATATTGAATATTTTAAAATTTTATTAAATTAGAGATTAAAAAACGGATGGAGAAAAGGTTGGGTTGGTGGAGAGAGGAGTTTTTGTTGATTTGTGTTTTTATTTTTTATTTTCTAAGGGTCTACGAGTGTGACAATTTCGCGTACTCCAGTCCCTGCTATTGAAATATGAGTTAACATGATATATCACATACCACTGGCAATAGCAGAGATATATCACTAGCCAAGGTAATATCTTAAGGGTGCTGGCGGATAAACTCTTCAGTCACGGTAGCACCATCGATCTTGGCTATGGGGCTTCAAATGAGCCTTCATATTACTCTATAATTGGGTTTTAATGATTAAGGCAGACAGTATGTGTCGATCAAGGAATATTACACTCCTGGATCATTGGCAACCCAGTTTTAAATTTATTCCTGAAATTTGTTTTAACAAATTTGCTATTCCTCTTATATTATTTTTATTTCCTCTTGTTTTATTTTGTAATGTTACACATATTGGCATATGTCATATTTTATATGTGAAAGAATTATTGTTTAGTTATTCATTCATTCTTTAAAAAAAAATATAAAAACAAAAACAAAATGAGCGTTAATCAACACATCAGAACGCATGTTGTTGTGGGACCTAGATCTTAAAAGGTTTTTATATGTTTTTGTGACACATATTTATTGTAATTCCTAATACACAAAACATTTTATGAAAAAACATATCTTATGATACATTATGAATGAAATACAATATGAATGAGTATTCTTCTGAAAAGATTAATGTCGCGTTCTTTGGCAAAAAAAAAATATTTGAGATCAAAAAAAGTAGCTATCAGATCAAAAAATTTGCTTAAAACGGCCTGTTTGTTTTTTCCTAGACAACGCTGGCGTGATGACATCATCCAAGACCTTCGTGATATAGGATGTCGAAACTGGGGTCAACTGGTCATGGAACGAGATGATTGGAAGCTGGTGGTACAGACGGCAAAATCCCTTCATGGTATGTAAACGCCAGAGAGAGAGAGAGAGGCCTGTTTGTTTTCTTTGGCAAAAAGCGATTAATTTTTTTTTATCTAGATCAAGTTTTGAAAATCTAGATATTTTGTTAGATTATTTCAACCAATTACAAATACATTGAAATATTTTTTTGCTTGTCAAATTTATGTAAACAAAAAAACCCGCGCTTTTAATTATTTTTATTTTTATTACTATTTTATTTAAAAATAATTACAGTTTTAAATGTAAACATAGCCCTAAAAACAATTTACCACTACATCTACAAAAGTAGATTGATTTATTTGATCGATGCTGTTCTTTGACAAGCAAATAAATCAATCTTTTTTCGATCAAGCCAAAGAACGCGTTACGCGATATATATATATATATAAATCTTGCAAAAAAAAAAATAAAAAAGCGACCTTCAAGCTTTATATAAAAAAAGTGTAAAAGTGTGTCTTGTCACTTGATTTCTTAGCCGAATCTCCTATTTTAACAGCTATTTACCTATGTGGGTTTTTCATGATTATGTGAATTCTTCTCAAACCCTTAAAATCAATCTTTATAAATTCCTCAAACAATCGAAAATCGAAGCCACCTGCACAGATACTATCCTGAAAGTGCGTTTCCAACAAGATCCGTTCTCTGCTATTCGTTTTTTTGGTGAATGGGCTTTTCAGTTTTCTAAGTGGGGGTTTCTTCTGTACCATTAATAACCAGTGCCATCATGGTTTGAAGTAACATTATCGTTCAAGATTTCTAAAGCTCCTTTTTAGTTCTTATAATTTTCTCACCATATAAAATACTCTTAAGTACAGGATGGGCCAGAAGTCACGCCTGGGTATACAAATTTAATAACTAAAAAAGTTATTATTTTTATTATTATTTTTTATTTATTTTTTCAGATTTTATTCATCAAACCATGTTACACCACCATGCAAAATTTAACGCGACCGAGCAACGAACCAAAGTGGTAGAATTTTACTTTTACAATGGGCATTTAATTTTACTGACACAACGAGCATATAATAGTATATTATGCTACGATCATGTAATGACGGTTATTAATACACGAGCATTAACCGGGATACGAAACGAGCTGTAGGCGAGTTTCGTATGGTATATGCGAGTGTATTAATAACCATTACATGAAAGTGGCATACGCTATTTTTTCTACACCCGATAAATAACGAAGAACGAAAATTGCAACGAAAATTTCAATTTTCAAATCAAATCAATTTTCAAATCAAAGTTCAATTTTTTTTCCCATACGAAAATTTCAACAAACGTCAAATGCATAGCATGTTTGATTGAAAACTATGGGTTTCTTTCTATTGATTAATAGTAGTTTAATCAATGAGTGAATAATGAAGTAGTTTATTCTCAAGCAAAAGTTTAAAATTCGAGCGAGGCACGAGCGAGAATTTTAATTTGCGAGAGAATAAATTTCATTATTCACGAATCGATTACAATACTTTATTCTCTGACAAAGAATTGTGTATTATAAAAAAAAAACATTTTCTTCAATTAAAACAATAAATCTTTATTGTTTTAATTGATAAATCAAATTTCTTAATAAAAAAACCCTGATGATAAAAAACGCCCTTCTCATACAATCAACCAAGTTCAACTAAACGAAATAAGAGAATTTTACTCAAAATTTGGTTTTTGAACAAAACTTATCAACGCAATTGTGATTATAATTTGAAAATAATTTTAATGAAATCAAAATAATTTGACCAATTGGAATCATACCAATTGAATAATGATAATTTTTTTATAGGAAAATTTTCATTAGGCAATAGGTTAAGTTCATTAGGCTATAGGCTAGAAAACAATACAATAATACATACTATTATTATCGAAAAAACATACAAATAAAGCTGATATAATTAAATGGAAGAGAATAAAAATCTGTATCGTAATAAAATCTGTATCGAAATTAATATCATTATAAAACAGATTTTGGTCATATAAGTGTATTTTTATAGTACGGGTGTAGAAAAAAATTATTTCAACACCAGAAACGCACATAGCCAAACCACAATTAATCGATTAATTGCACGGTTCCGACAACAAGGTAAAGTGTCAGATTTGCCAAGATCAGGAAGACCGAGAATAGTACAGAACCAAGTGAACATTGATCGTGTGCATTGATAGGAACAGTGTTGAAGAATATCCAGAACCTTCACCGCGACGACGTTCTGGACAACTGGGCATCTCTAGAACATCACTTAGACGTATTTTATCACGTCATTTACACATGCATTCAAGCAAGGTCCAAATGGCCCAACAACTTTTACTAGTTGACTACCATCAAAGAATAATTTGGGCAACACGTTTCGTGGAGGTGTGCGCTGAAAATAATGAGTTTCTTAACAATTTAATAATGAGTGATGAAGCATATTTTCATCTTAATGGATATGTAAATAAACAAAATATGCGATTTTGGGGTACTTCAAACCCTAGAGTTGTTCACCAGCGCCAATTGCACGCCCTCAAGTGTACAGTATGGTGTGGAGTGACATCACAAAGATTATAGGGTCCTACTTCTTTGAGAATGAAGTGATGGTGAATGGGAACAGGTACCGTACTATGATTAATAATTTTGTACGCCCTGTGGCAGCCAACAAGTGGTTCCAGCAGGATGGAGCAACAGCACACACGGCCTGTGCCACAATTACTCTTTTAAATGAAATTTTTGATGACCGAATTATCTCAAGAAATTCAGAATTTAATTGGCCAGCACTTTCACCAGATTTGACTGCGCCTGATTATTTTCTATGGGGTTATCTTAAAGAAGGAGTGTATGTTAACAAGCCCTAAACTATAGAGCAGCTAAAGAACAACATTGAAGCTGAGATCAGGGCAATAGAACCTGAAACTTTGCGTGTAGTTACGCAAAACGCCTGTTTAAGTGCCCAACTGTGCATCGATGAAAATGGTGGTCATCTCTCTGATATAATTTTTCAATATTAAAATTTAGATCATACAAAGTTAATATTATATTTTAAAAAAAAATAATAAACAAAAAAGTTATTCAATTTTTATACGCAGGCGTGACTTTTAGCCTACCCTGTATATATACTAGACATGAACTAACTTATCAAGTTGTTATTTTCTTCCCTCGCACCGGCTGATTATGTTCCATTTGACTCGAATATGAAGTATATGCAGTTTTATTGAAATCGAAAAATAATCACCCGTCGCGCCGTGGTCTGCAAGATAACACAATTAGCAGTATAATAGGATTTTTTATTTTCATCATTTTTAATCAACTTAAAACATAATTTATCTCATAATTTCGATTAATGTTATTAATTGCTCATTAATTTACGAATCCAATGAGCCAAGATATGTAGAAATCGGTCTTAGGAAAGCGTTTTGATCGTATTTTTTCTTCTTACATATTCGAAAATTCAGAAAAAATTATTTTTTATGTTAGATTTAGACTTTATTTAATAACTGCTCCTTATTAAACCAATCAAAATTTATTATTTTACTCCGCAGTGAAAAATAATGAATTTTGATTGGTGCCGGATCAGAGAAACGGATATATGGAAACAAAGCTTTATTCATCAAAAAGCACGACATCAAGTAACATTAGAAAATGTGCGTGTGTTCTTATGGAAAAAATACTGTCCACAACTTCATTCGGCTCCCCTGTCGTAATCACATACAGGAGATTAAACTACGAGCTGTATATGATCTTATAGTTGGAAAGACTACAGCACCCTATGTTCCGTTGTTTGACAAATTTCAGAAGGCATAGGACGATGGGAAAATTAATCCAAAAATGATCGAAAATGGAACATCGGACAAAAACTGAGAAAGAAAATTCCACAACACACATATAAAGCACTAGTTATTTTTTGTCATGAAAACTTGAAAAAACCACAGCCACGCTGGGGTATGGTTTTAAAATTATTTGTTTTACATTTTTTTTTCTGAATGATCAATATGTCAAGAATATTGTGTACAAATTTTAAGTCAATCCGAGTAAAATTAACGGAGTTACAGCGTTTCAACAGGGTTGCCGTTAGACCCAATTTTCCCGAAAACGTCATTTTTGAAGCTCTTGAACATTAGAACTCAAAATCTACTGAACTGATCCTTTTGAAAATTTGAGCATTGCTTCTTCACATAAATCAACAGGTAATCAGGAAGTTTTTTTTTTTATTTTTTTCTGTTTTTTAGCAAAAAAATGTGCTGCAAAAAATAGAAAAAAAAAACTCTTCCTGATTATCTCGAGAAAATATGGAGGGGCTGAAATCTCACAGCTCTGAGATATCAAGACTTCGGTCTGGGTTAAGGATTTTGATATAGTTTTCGGCAAAAAACTTTTATGAGAACATGGTTTTTAGTTTTGGGCAGCGATGTATATCAAACATAACTCTTTTTTAAAGTACAAGTATTCAGAGATAAACTCTGTTTAAAAATTTATTACAAAACTAACACGAAACATCAATACGTTGCCGGCAAATTATAATCAAAATTCCAAAAATATTGTTATATTAAATAAATTCAAACTTTTTCCAAAATTCTAAAAATATTGCAAAAATTATTACAAAATCAAAAATTGAAAATTTTTTCAAAATTCCAAAAATTATAATAAAATCAAAAATTAAAAATTTTTCAAAATTCTATAAATATTCCAAAAATTTTTACAAATTCAAAAATTAAAACTTTTGCGGAAATTCTAAAAATATTGCAAAATTTATTACAAAATCAATAATACAAACTTTTTCAGAATTCCAAAAATATTTCAAAACTATAACAAATTCAAAAATTTCCATGTCCAATTTCATTTTAAATTACATTTACGTCATAAAAACAGCTACATTTTTTTTTCCAAAAAATTGGCTAAAGAAATAAATGAAATCATTTTTTGACACACTTGACATTATTTTTTGACAAACTTATAATACCATAATTCTCTTTAATAATAATAAAATATCATGTCATACAAACTATTAATTTTATTTTTTTCTAAAAAAATTGGGTAAAAAATAAATAAAAACCTTTCTTTTGACACTCTTGACAACATTTTTTGACAAACTTATAATGCCATAATTCTCAATAATAATAATAAAATTTCATTTCAACAAACAATTTTATTTTTTTCCAAAAAATTGGGTAAAAAAAAAATAAAAATCTTTTGACACACTTGACAACATTTTTTTGACAAACTTATAATGCTATAATCTAGTTTTTGATCTCACATACCAATCCCAACCATCAAGATTTCTCCAAATTTAATGTTCCTACTAGTAATCACTTAAAATGAACGTTTTTTAAGCCAAAAATATGAAAATTTGCTATTTTTGACACACATAATGATTTTTTTGACACACTTCCGGTACAGTTATCGGACACAGCGTCCTTTCGGACATGTCCCTTGCGAATACCTCTTTTTAGAAAAAAAAATTTTTGAAATCCCTCCAGCCGTTTTCCCTGCAGCGTAGGTAATGACGGACGGCCGGCCGGCAGGCCGACAGACAGACATACATTTTTTTTTTGCTTTTTTAGAATCAGTAGGTCCTAAAACGTCGAGAAATGCCAAAAAAAGTGGGAGTAAGAATTTCACTTTGAGCTCATGAATATAATACTTAGGTCTTTCAGACCGAAGTAATACATCACCCTTAAAATGTATATCAATTTTTTTTGTTTCACATGATCCGGTAACGAGTTATAATGTTCACCGCAAAACCACTTTTTTCCAAGGCACCTCTGTAGATTCAACGTCACCGGCTTATTTATCAATATTTGTAATTGAAATTTTTTTCTGGCATACTTAAAAAGTTGTACAATAATATGTAATTAAATTTAATAAAATTTTATTACTCATGTCGCCGCAAAAATATCACAAAAATATGATTTTTTTCCGTCTTTAAAACCATACCATACTCAGTTTTAAATTTATTCCTGAAATTTTCGTAAACAATCCCATATATTATTTTCATTTCCTCTATTATGTAATGAAATATTATCATATCTCTAATTTAATTATGTGATAGGATTTATTGTTTAGTTATTCATTTTATAACAAAAAATATAAAAAATAAAAAAGGATATCCGTCCACAGCTCAAAACGCATGTTGTTGTGGGACTCAAGTCTTCCTAAAATTCCTAAAACCATAAACACAAAAATTGAAACTAATAAAACAACGAAATATTTTTTAAATCTACTGAAAATTATGATAAAATTTACAATCTAACAAAAACTGTTCAACTTACATTTTAATAATTTTCCTTGCATATTATTAAATGATACTTTTGCATCCTTTTCGGTCACCTGATGATCCATAAAAAATTCTTCATACGGTTTACGTTTATAAATAATTTCATTATTTAAAACAAAATTTAAATTAAATATTATTAAACAAAATTGTAGCACTATTATCGTAAAAAAATTATTATTATTATTATTATTATTATTTTTTGAAAATATTATTGTTAACATTTTAATGTAATTATTTTTCTATTTTATTATGATTATTATTAATTTTTTTTATTTTTGGTTTTATTTAATTACAAAATTTTAAATTTTTATTCATTTGATCAACCAAATAAACAAAACTATTTGTTTTTATGTATCATTTTATTTTTCATTTAAATTACTTATTAATTGAATTAATTAGTTTAAACTATGATCGTATGTAAACAGGAACAAGAACATTAACTATATTTTTATGATTTTTCTTCATATTTTTTTTTACAAAAAACCACAAATATTTAAAATAAAATTATACGATACATAATATTTATAAATTGATGTTTTTTATTTCAAAATTTGAATCAGGAATCCTATAATTAGAAAAAGAAAAAAAAATTAAAATTATATTCAGATTTGCATAATATTTGATATATTTTAATTTTGCAGTTTTGCTTTTATGCATTACACAATAATAATAGTATTCATGGAATTCATCTTAAAACGTTCGCTAAATTTAGCAAATCTCACATAAATTTTCTTTTGCATTTTTGATTGTGAAAATTCAAATTGCTATGATTTATTTGGATTAACATTTTTTTTTTCTTTTATAAAAAATTTGAAACTTTTATTTCTATTTTATTATAGATTGATTTTGAAATAACATGAAGGTTAAATAAATTTTTAGTTTATGATTTTTTAATTCGGTTTGTAATTATATAAATGTTATGATTTTATTTGTTATTATAAAGTTATAGGATTATATTTCAAATAAAAATTTTTTTGTTAAACATTAATTCTGTTTATTTTTATTTGGGTGAAAACTGTGTGGATATCAGAAGACCTTACAAAAACGTTAGGTTTAAACTCTTTCTTTGAAATAAGGAAATTGCATTTATAAAGTTGTATGAAAAGAACTCAAAGAGAAGAAATGGGGAGGAGAAATATAGTCACTGGGCCGACGCCGACTTCATTTGATGATTACCTTATATTTTATCATTGTCCTTGACGAGTCCGAAAAGTTTTGTTCTGCCATTTTCCTCGATTGCCGCCTTTTTATCCGGCAAGCTCCGAAATACACTGATTGTCCGGAATCTTGTAAATTTGCTACCACAATTTTTTTTTTAATTATGAGGGGTGGAAATTTGTTTTGGAACACGAGGGTAACTGTCCGACAAAATGTGTCTGCTATTGTCGAGTCCGACAATTGATATTTTGGCATGTTGAAGTCGAGGAAAATGGCAGAACAAAAGTTTTCGGACTCGTCAAGGAAAGGCGGCTTACGAAGTATAAAGTATGTGGTAATCATCAAATTAAATGAAATCGGCGTGGTCCAGGGACTAATATAAAATAAAGTTCTAATTCAAAATGTAGTCACGAAACAAAATAATAAAAATGAATTTCTAATAAAAACAACATATCTTACTTAAAGCTGGATGGAGGGATCTGTTTTTATTGATTTGTAACTTTTTTAATTTACTTCGGTCTGAAAGACCTAAGTATTACATTCATGAGCTAAAAATAAAATTCTTACCCCCACTTTTTTGGCATTTCTCGCCTTGTTAGGACCTACTGATTCTAATAAAGCAAAAAAAAAATATATGTCTGTCTGCCGGCCGTCACAACCGACGAAATCTGGAAAACGGCTGAAAGGATTTTGACAATTTTACTTACTAAAAATGGGTATACTCAATGGTAAGAGTCAAAAGGACGATGTGTTCGGTAAATGTACCGAAAGTGTGTCAAAAATCGTCAAGTGTGTCAAAACAAGGAAATATGCATATTTTTTGCTTAAAAACGTTCATTTAAGTGATAATGAGTAGGAACAAAGAATGTGGAGAAATCTTGATGGTCGGGATTGGTATGTGAGGTCAAAAACTAGATTATTGCATTAGAAGTTTGTCACAAAAATGTTGTCAAGTGTGTCAAAAGAAAGATTTTGTTTATTTTTTACCCAATTTTTTGGAAAAAAATAAAATTAGTTATTTGTATGACATGAAATTTTATTATTATTATAGATATTTATGGCTTTATAAGTTTGTCAAAAAAATAATGTCAAGTGTGTCAAAAAAATGATTTCGTTTATTTCTTTAGCCAATTTTTTGGAAAAAAAAATTTTGCTCAATTTCGTTCAATTACATTTCTGTCATACAATCGTATGACGTAAATGTTATTGAACATGAAATTGGACATGGAAATTTTTGAATTTGTTATAGTGTTTGAAATATTTTTATGATTTTGTTATAATTTTTGCAATATTTTTAGAATTTTGAAAAAAAAAATAGAATTTTTTAGTTTGTGAATTTTATATATATTTTTAGAATTTTGAAACAAGTTTCAATTTTTGATTTTGTAAGAATTTTTGGAATATATTTAGAATTTTGAAAAATTTAAAACTTTTGATTTTATTCTAATTTTTAGAATTATGAAAAAAGTTTCTCTTTATTCTATTTAATTTTTACAATATTTTTGGAATTTTGAGAGAAACATGGATTTGTGATTTTGTAATATTTTCTCGAAACGAAAAATGGAGAGGTTTTTCAGTAGGTTGGTGATTGTATTGTATCATCTTTTCACTATATTATGTTAATTTATGATCTGTTATAATTTTCCGGCAACGTATAACACGAAACATCATGTTAGTTTTGTAATAAATTTCTAAACAGAAATAAACAATACATGTACTTTAACAAAGAGTTTTTGTTATGGTGCCGCAAAAGCACAGGCGCAACGATGAATAAAGTGTTTATTTTTCTTACATCATCATTCCCGTCATTCCATATATATCGAGCAATTTAAGTGGGCGAAGCTATTAACCAACCATCATTAATATTTCAAGATTGCTGTATTACTTTTAACCTTCTAAATTGTAGATTTTTTTCTTATATTCAAACTCGAAAATATAACATACAACGGCAAAAAAATTCCCATTTAATGTTCTTATTTTCTGCATGAGACCAGCCGCAGCGATCAGAATTCGATGTTTTGATGTTACGAATATAATATAAATGCTTGAATTTGTCTCCAAGATGGCCTCTTATTTTGTGGAGTTGTCATTTTGATGGTAAATCTCTCGTAAATATCAATCAGAAAAGGTAATTTGAAATTTAAAGTATAAATATGGAGGGGCTGAAATCTCACAGGTTTCTTATCTCTGTTTAGAAATTTATTACAAAACTAACACGAAACATCAATACGTTGCCGGAAAATCATAACAGATCATAAATTAACGTAATTTAGTAAAAAGATGATACACTCAGCAAACTACTCAAAACCTCTCCATTTAGCGTTTCGAGAAAATATTACAAAATCACAAATTCATATTTCTTTCAAAATTCCAAAAATATTGTAAAAATTAAATAAAATCAATCTTTTTTCAAAATTCTAAAAATATTCCAAAAATTATTACAAAATCAAAGATTAAATTTTTTTTTAAAAATTCTGAAAATATTGCAAAAATTATACAAAATCAAAAATTGACTTTTTCCAAAATTCCAAAAATATTCCAAAAATTAGAATGAAAACAAATATTTAAGCTTTTTCTAAATTCTAATAACATTCCAAAAATTCTTAAAAATTCAAAAATTGAAACTTTTTTCAAAATTCTAAAGATATATATAAGAGCAATTTCACGCAAGTTCAGCAAATTTTTGGGAAATTTTGACTTGACCCCTTTTAATTTTAATTATTTTTTGTTTATAGATAGTCTTTCATAAATAAAAAATACCAGTTCTCTTAGAATTGTTTTTTCGACCAGGGGTCTTCACAGGGTGCCCCTCAATTTTTTGTTATTTTGTGATGTGAGTGCATTTTGACGAGCGATTGTAGAAAAACTACTCAATCGATTTTCTTAAGTGATATGTCGTTGAATAGGTATTAGAACAAAGTTTTTAAAAATGTACACTGTTAATTTTTTGAAATAATTTTTAACGGTGTAACATAAGAAAAAATCTTTGTAATTGAAGAAAAGGGGGCGCTACACCTTTTTTTTTTAACTAAATTGAAGCTTATTTTATATCTAACTACTTGTGAAAGTTAAGAAGATGCGTTATTTTTTGTTTTAAAGAAAAAATTCGTTGTGCATATGACTGTCGGGAATCAGTTTTTTTTGTTCTGAAGGAAAATTATAAAAATTGTGTTATAAACTAAGAGTTTTTTTTTATGTTAAATATCAAATATTTTATTATTAAATGAACTTTTTAAAATAAACGGACGTACGCTATTTTGGACTTAATGTGGGTGCAAATCTCGACTAGCGCCTTGATTTGCAAACTCCACATCCGTCCAAATTCTTTAGCTTTACGTCCTAGCATCATAATGTACTATTATGCCAAACTAGTGAAATTTTTATGTAGTTAGAATCCTAGTCAAATTTAATAGTGCAATCTTAGTAAATTTTATATAGAAATTTTTGTCAAATTTAATGAAAATTATTTATGTTTAGTGCAATTTGTGTCGTTTAGTAATATTAAAACCAAAGTATTAGAAAAAATTTTATCTCTTTGTGCCGTATTAGAGCAATTTAGAAAATTTTTTATATGTTTGTGCCGTAGAAATAGAAAAAAATTCTTAATGAAATGCGTTATACTTGGATTATGTGGGAAATTCGCGTTATACAAATACATATCGTGTTGGTTGTTATCAGAAGGTGTAGCAATATGTTTTGGTTTAACTTATGTGAAATCCGATGAAAACTGAAATGAAGATTGATCTGCTTGTGAAAATATTAAATTAAGCATTTTCGAAAACGCTAATCAACTTAAGCATTATATTGATTCCTTTAGTGTTAATACAAATCATTGGGTTGCACAATATGTTTATAAAAGATTTAAATTGTAGGGCAATCGTCATTGGAGGCATTTTGGAACTTTATTATTTTTAGCCGTGTGCATGGGTAAATGAATGAGTTTTTTTCTACTTTCCGTATTACATAAATGAATTATGGGTTTCGTGGCTTCTTCGACATGTAGGGCCACCAGGCTCTTCTTTTTTCACTTTTTCTTTTGATCTCTGCTCTAGTAGATAAACGATACACGCGTACAATTCAGGTAATTTGAACTGGGCGCCAAGTATAATCTCTCACTGAGAACTGGTTCCATTGGTCTTCCAATGGAACCAGTTCTCCTTTACATTTTATGTTTGTTATACATCGCTGCCCAAAGCTAAAAACCATGTCCTCATAAAAGTGTTTTGCTGAAAACTATATCAAAAGCCTTAACCCAGACTTAAGTCTTGATATCTCAGAGCCTTGATATTTCAGCCCCTTCATATTTTGCTATTGAAATGTGAGTTAACGTGAGATATCACATACCATTGGCAGTGAGATAATACTCACCAAGGTGATATCTTAGTGGTGTTGGCATATGAACTCTTTACAGTCAACGGTAGCATTCTCAAATTAATGGGTTATTAATTTGGTTATGGAATATTCCCTGATAATGACACACTATTCCTTTCTCGAAGAAACGAGTCTTCGTATAACTTTATAATTGGCTTTAATTATTAAAGACGACAGTGTATGACTTGATCAAAAAAATTTTCACTAGCTGGAACAAAAACATACTTTGCGTCCATCGATACCTCAAAACGATTGTTGTTGCGGAACCAAGGTATTACAAGTTTTTTTTGTGCTGTGACACATATTGCAATGTCAACTACACAACGCATTTTATTTAAAAAAAAATTTTAATCTAAAACAATAATTGTCATGAGCCACTTCTGTTGCTCTCTGAGGTCAATAATTTATTAACATACTAGCAGTATGCAACCATATATTGAAAAGTCAGTTGAATTTAATTCTTCAAGTGAGCCTCACCAAGATAAATAACTGCAATAATAAAATTGCACAAACTAGGAAATACTTCTTGATAAAACAGAGGCAAGTGCATCAAACAACAGAACTAATTTTTCTTCATAACTCTTGCGCTGCAAGGTCCTCGATTTTTGCATTTATTTGAACAGAGAATCTCCTACAACTTTACAAGTTCTGTCATTGATATTTTTAAAACGACAAACCTTTGATTAATATAACATTAACAAAAACAACTTACATTACGCAAAATTACTACATGAAAAACAATCAAAAGTAATGACAACATCATCTCGAAATTAACAGTTGATTATGCACTTCGGAGATTGGGACAAATACAGGTTAACATTTGCCTGACAACAGAATGAGGTTTATTTAAAATATAAAGGGTTACACGCAATATAAACTGTTGAATAAAGTTAATAACTATTTTAATGAGCAAAATTTGCTTGGGCGTTATATCATGAATTTTCGCGATTCTTTTCAACAAACATCTGAAAATATTTCCATTGAATGAATTTATCTGCAGAGATCTTA
This sequence comes from Diogma glabrata, assembly GCA_963693315.1. Taxonomy (NCBI): domain Eukaryota; kingdom Metazoa; phylum Arthropoda; class Insecta; order Diptera; family Cylindrotomidae; genus Diogma; species Diogma glabrata. Next base: position 270,067,780 of record OY856188.1, read on the forward strand.
CAACGGTCCAGATAGAAATTCATTCCTCAAGGTGGATTTCGTAAATTCATTTTAGCTTCTGCATACTTCCCGGGGGATGAGAACGAGACACCACCAGAAGTGGTAGAGAAATTCATCAAGTATTGCAACAATAAGCACTATAACCTCATAACAGCGTGTGATGCTAACGCTCATCACACCGTGTGGGGAAGTAGTAACATTAACACAAAAGGCGAGCGTCTGCTTCAATGTTTGTATACAAACAATATGTTTATTGCAAACAAAGATAGTGAGTCGACCTTTAAAAACGCCATCAGAGGTGAGGTCCCTGACCTTACTTTAACAAACATAAACGCTCGTAACCATATTAAGAACTTGCATGTTTTGAAGGAAGCTTCTATGTCTGATCATGCTTATATATGTTTCAACATAGAAAACTACCCGGAGAGCATACAGTACTTTAGAAACCCGAAAAAAACCAACTGGGAGCTTTACACAACATATCTATCTTCATAATAATGTAAATAGTTGCGGCAGAATCAACTCCACATTTGAGCTTGATTCTGCAGCAAATAATTTAACAAGAAATTATCATATAACCTTAATACTCCAATAACTCAACTCAAAAGATGCAAAGATGTATTTTGGTGGAATGGTAACTTGGAGAGGAAAACTAATAAAGTTCGTAAGCTCTTTAACAGAGCAAAAACAACAAATAACTAGTAGGGTAGGGTGTGACCATAGCGGCCACGCCAAGAACTTCCCGTTAAGTTAAATAGATAACATTAAGATATTTTCTTAAAACTTTAATAAATTGAAATTCTCTTTCTAAGACTTGCAATTAATCGTCATTTTTTCATATTTTGGTTACACTGGAAAGATGATTTTCATTGCACCATATATTTAAAAAAAACTAGCGATGGAGTCTACTTAAAGTCTACTTTGTCAACGCTGCTAAAATTTTTTCGATTTTTCTCAAACAATATCACCATTTTTAAGGTTCCGTACTTTGAAAAAGTAAAAACGGTACCCAATTGGTGAGACTTCGGTGTCAGTCCGAATTTCTACATAATCGATTTTCTCAAAAACTATAAGTGCTATCAACTTGAAATTTTTTACAGTTATACAATGTGTTTGTCCACGCCTACTGACAACAAAAAAATTATGAATATTATTTTTTATCAATATTTTATGGACATTGATAGGGAGATAGTAAAACAAAATTTTGTTTTAAGGAATTGAGTTTGGTTTAAAAAAATCAAAAAAAAATCCGAATATTTCAAAAAGACATTTCAATGAATTATCGACTGCTTAGTTTTTAAGTTGTTTCCAAAAATGTGTGTTTTTTTTTGTCCCCCACCTTAACTTCGAACATTACAAAAGCAGCAAGTTGCAAAACTACTATACACATTACAAAAACCTTATGCTCTAAGTTTCAACAAAATTAAATGTCAAGACTGAGAAGTCTAAAAAAGTTGTTCAACGAACCAGAGACATCCTCCCCGACTCCTTTGCCAAATTTTGAAAATAGCTGATTCAAAATAGCACATTTTCCATATTCAAATAAGCCCGGATGCGTTTGCGGCTCATTTTAATTCAAAAGTCTCATCAAGTTCTCATGCGTTTGCGTAATGAAAATAACGCCTATTTTTCAAATTTTCTTAAAAAAACTCAAAAAGTAAGATAGCAATTGTTTATACAAATGTCATTATAAATGGCTGACATGATGACAAACAAAATGGGAGGTAAATGATCTTGATAGCATTATTTATTCTAGTAATACTTGCAAGAGATGATATTCAGTTTTTTGGAAACCCCTAAAAAATAAATGAACTGATTTCATTAGAAAAGGGCTGGGCTGTAAGTTACGCCAAGATATATCGATTGTGACCATTGAAATTGAAATTGGATCATCCTTTGTTGAGAGAGCATTGGACAAATGTTTGTCCACATACGATGATACACACGCACATAACCACACACATATACATACTGCCAGCTAAAAATAGCCTAAACAGCTTCAGGAGGTCTTGAAACGTAAAGATATTATAAAAATTTCGATTTCGAAAATCGAACCAAAAACAATAACTTCTCATATCGGGAAGCTAATAAACAGTTGACCAGGCAATCTACTCTCGAACCTCTGACCTTTTTGTCAAATTTAGAAAATAACTCAGGTTTTTGATATTCAAGTAAACCCGGATGCGGTTGCAGCTCATTTACATACAAAAGTTTCATCTAGATATCATGCGTCTGCATAAAGAAAATAACACGTAGTTTTTCCACATTTTGTTAAAAATCTCAAAAACTAAGATAACAGTTGTTTATACAAATGTCATTATAAATGTCTGATATTATGACAAACAATATGGAAGATTCATGACCTTGATAGCATTATTTATTAATCTTAAGATATTTGCAAGAGATGATATTCAGTTTTTTGGAAGGCACTAAAAAACAAATGATTTAATTTCGCTAGAAAAGGACTGGGCTCTAAGTTACGACAAGATACATCGAATGCGACCATTTTCGTTAAAATCGACCCATCCGTTGTTGAGAAAGCGTTGGGCAAAATTTCTCCACACAGCGATATACACATACATACACACACACACATACAGACTGCCAGCTAAAAATAGTCTAAAAAGCTTCAGGAGGTCATGAAACGTAAAGATATCAAAAAAATTCCGATTTCGAAAGTTGACCCAAAAACAATAACTTCCCATATCGGGAAGTTAATTAGATAAAGTACCGAGCAGCTCTAACCAATTACAATAAAGTACTCAGACAATCAAAAAGGAATAGCTGGAAAGAGCTCTTCAATACGATAGATAATCTGCCTGTTATAGCTCGACTCCAAAAATTGATGTCGTCTGATCACACAAATCCTCTAGGCTCAATCTGTAAACCAAATGGTACGTATACCATCAGCTGCATTGAGACACTAGATACTTTACTTCAAACCCACTTGCCGGGCTCAACAGAATGGAGCACAGAAGATAATGCCAACGAAGACGTACATCTTCTAGATCCTGCAACTAAAAGTACTGCAGATAATTTAGCCAATACAAATTTCACCCCCAACAAAGTGAGATAAGCTATAGAATCCTTCGGTCCGTATAAATCATCCTTCCATATCTCATGCGTTTGTTCAAAGCACGTTTTCGCCTTGCTTACATTCCTCAGATATGGCGAGAAACTAAAGTTGTTTTTATACCCTACCCAGGAAAAAAAACTAAATGAAGCCAAATCATACAGACCTATAAGTCTTACATCTCTTCTATTAAAAACAATGGACAAGATGTTGGACTATCACATTCGTCATGTATGTTTTAAACAAAACCCTCTCAACTCTAGCCAGCACGCCTTTCAGACTGGGAAATCTAATGAAACGGCGTTGCAAGAAATTGAAAGCACTCTAAACTACAAGGAGGCACTTGTATGTACATTTATGGACATACAAGGAGCTTTTGACAATGTCCACTTCAATGCTATCATTGAAATGGCCACAAAGAAAAATATAAACTAGAATATAATTGCGTGGATTATCAAAATGCTACAGAGTTGGAAGATAACGGCTACACTAGGTGATTATTCAATGACTGTTACTGCATCTAGAGGCTGCTTGCAAGGGGGTGTGTTCTTTCCACTGCTTTGGCTAATGGTGGCTGATGATCTCCTCACCAAGCTAAATGATTCCGGCTTCACTACTGTAGGCTATGCCGACGACTTGGCAGTCATGGTTAGAGGGAAACATGACTTCATTGTCGCTGGTCGAAGCCAGACAGCTCTTTATCTTATACCAAAGTGATGCAACAGATTGGGACTGTCGATCAACCCCCAAAAAACAAGCATTATCGTTTTTACAAACAGGAGAATCTTTAATTTCTTTTCTCCTGTTCTTAACGGCGATCCAATACAAACATCAAAAGAGGTTAGATATTTAGGTGTGATACTGGATAGCAAACTAATCTGGAACTCACACCTGACATATATCTCCGATAAGGCAAACAAAGTTTTCTTCACATGGAGAAACCTGTTTGGGAAAACATGGGGTCTTAGCCCAAAAATGATACTTTGGTTGTAACAAAGTATTATAAAACCAATTCTAACATATGCAGATCTAGCTTGGTGGCTTAAAACGCGCCAAATAACTATCTGCCAACACCTGTTGGCATATATGTCAAAACTAGCGCGTTAAATTATGGAAACATAAATCACTCAAGAATTACAACAATTAACTGTTGTCAACAATTGGCAAATGCGTGTGTTTATAACCGACAAACCGATTAAAACCGACAAAAATCTTAAAATTTTCCAACCGCATTTTTTATTCATCAACATTTGGAATGAAAAACAAGTAAAATTGTTTTGTTTTTGCTTATCAAAAGCTTATATAAAGTTGAATTGATTATTAGATGATAAACTTTGAACAATAACCTTATTTTAGTCATCACTTTAACTTAAAAAATTATGTAAATAAAATTTCCTTAACTGTAATCGCATCTGTTTGTAGTTGCAGCTGTTTTATTTCATGTTAAGTTAAATAAGTGTTTTTTAATTTGCTTGGATATAAACTTTATATTTAATGTAACAAGAATGTAACTACTAAAACCAAGATATGATGATGAGTTGATAAGTGTGTGCATTTTCGTTATCAGTTAGATGCAAAAAAGATTAAAGGAAGGAGCATGATTTGTTACTAAAATTTAGTATAGTACAGTATACTCTAGTAGACAAAATATTTATCGATCTGTATTCAATCGATATAATTAAGTTAGCTTTAAAGCTCTTTTATAGTGTTACTCATATTCAGCTTACTTAGCTTCATTTCTTAAATTTCTATCTATCTTCAAATCGCCATGGAGTACTTATAACCCAACACTCGTGTGGTTGAAGAAAGTTTTCGTTTTATTTAAATAAATTCGCAAAAAAAACAACTTTAACACGCTCTGATAATTTCAATAAATGGGGTAGAAACATATTCAGGAGAAGGATATATATGTATAAGTATATAAACTATTTTCTATTAGTAAGGTCGGAAGCTTTATATTACTTTTCTTAACAAATTCTTATCCCATTATCCTTTAAATTTAGAAAACTCATGAGTCAGTTGACTTTTCCGCAAGCATCGGAATGCAATCTGAATTCTGAACTGATTTTGTATTACAAATTTTTCTTAAATAATATTCAATATACATTTTTACGAAATTAATGGCAAACTTGAATAATCGAAACCAGAATTTGTTATTCTTAAAGCTATTGTTATAAATTATTAACGGATTTGTAACTCATATATTCACCTTTCTTTTAAAAAGCTGATTAACACGCTTTTAGAATTAGTTTAAAAAATTCCACATTAACACAATTTTTTATTTTGAAAATTTATACACCCAAAACCTTCACGGTCATTTAATTTTTTTTTTGTTTAAACCATTAAGTTATGAATTTAAGAAATTAGTTTTCATAATCAACAAAATTTCTTGAAAATAAATCAAAATATAACACAATGCAACACATCAACTGATTTTTAAATTTGCAAAACAATTTTTTCAAGTAGTTTTTTCTCTTTTTTTCATCAAAAGGAAAACGAAAACAAATACTAATTACTTAAGTAAATTTGGTTAAGTAATTTAAAAATATTCCTTTTTATATAATTTTGATATACAAAAACAAAACAACTAATTAATAATTTTTTGAATAAATTATAAATTAATAATGCTAATAATACTATTAAATTGTACGACGACGATCAATGCGTTTAAATGAACAATCGACAACTGAAAATTTAAAAATAAAATTTAAAATTTTTGTTACTGCAAAATGAAAAATGAAATAAATTTTTATTTACTTGATCATTACCGTGGATACAATATGTTTTGATTTAATATTAATATTCTATTCGTGTTATTTATTTATAAATAATCTTCGATTAAGTTACAATATGATTAAAAATTGAAAAAAGTTTTATTTAAATTTATAGAACTATTGGTTGGTATTTGAAGAAGATATATGCGTAACGTAAGAATACCTTATTGAAAAACAAACACACGAATCTGTGAAGTTCTGAAAATATAGCTTGAATTTATAGCTTCTTCTTAGATAGAATTTTTTATAGAGAAAGATATTACGATAAAGGTACAAAATAAAAAATGTAACTGAGTGTGTCACACCGGAAGTTACAGAGTTCTTTTATTTTTTCGAAAACGTTATTATTGGCGTGAGTGGGTAACGTGGGTAACGTGTCTGTCAACGGATTCGAACATGGCACTGATGAGGAAGGTTCGAATTCATCCGAAATAAGTAAAATGAGAAATGGAGTTTTTTCAGTAGTAATTTCCCAAGGGCGGTGATAATTCGAAATAATTTTTTGCCAAAAATTTCGAAAGCAAGTATATTGATAAAAGCACGACGCCGTAGGGCCGTGCTATTATCAATACCACTTGCTATTATCCAAAAAATTATGATAATTTACCAACGAACGAGGGGAATTCGTTTAGAAAATTTTTTGCCTTAGTTTTATTTTAATTTAACCCAATGAAATTCTCTAAAATATTATGACATCATTCAATTTCACCAATAAAATTTGAATTATACTAATAACAAATAGTTATATGTCTGGCCTACTGGGATACTAAAAATTATTAAATATTTTTTGAAATAATTAACTGATATCGCAGTAGGCCAACGTATAATCTATACATGCGTTCCTTTGGAACGAAATAGCTGCTCAAAGCAGCTTTTGAGTAGATCAACAATGGAACGCCGAAAATTGGAAAAAATTTCAAATATAGCCGCACAATTTTATTATTCTCAAAATCTTTTATTTGGGGTTGATGTTTAGATCTGAGTGGTCCATTTTATTATTAAAAATACCAAAACAAGTTTATAACCGATCTAAATAAAATCGAAAAATAAACTGCTTTTCAACTACACAACTTGTTCGAGGTAGAGTAGATCAAAGCAAATTTGAGTAAGTTTGATTTTCAATGGAACGCGCCTTATATATAAATACGTAAGCACTATTTTTGTGGTACAATTTAAAAATATTTGCCTCAACAAAAATGTGGCAATATGTATATCGTTTAAAAGGTCTTGAGTAGTACATGTGCCGAAGAATATTTTTTTTGAATTTTGACCATTTTTTCAGAAAAAATGTCATAGGAGTATTTGTTTGAGTTTTTTGTTCGGTTATTCTGTTTTTTTTTTTCAAGTTATTTGTTTCACAATTCAAAATCAATCTATCTATGAGCAATTTCACACAAGTTCAGCAAATTTTTGGGAAATTTTGACTTGACCCCTTTTAATTTTGATTATTTTTCGTTTATAGATAGTCTTTCATAAATCAAAAATACGAGTTCTCTTAAAATTTTTTTTTTCGACCAGGGATCTTCACAGGGTGCCCCTCAAGTTTTTGTTATTTTGTGATGTGAGTGCATTTTGACGAGCGATTGTAGAAAAACTACTGAATTGATTTTCATAAATGATATGTCGTTGAATAGGTATTAGAACAAAGTTTTTAAAAATGTACACTGTTAATTTTTTGAAATAATTTTTAACGGTGTAACATAAGAAAAAAACAGTGTAATTGAAGAAAAGATGGCACAGCCTCTTTTTTTTTTTAACTAAATTGAAGCTCATTTTATATCTAACCACTTGTGAAAGTTTCGGACACGCGTTATTTTTTGTTTTGAAGATAAAATTCGTTGTGCATATGACTGTCGGGAATCAGTTTTTTTTGTTCTGAAGGAAAATTATAAAAATTGCGTTATAAACTTAGAGATTTTTTTTTATGTTAAATATCAAATATTTTATTATTAAATGAACTTTTCAAAATATTATAAAAATTATATATGTGCAATAAAGAAAATATGAGCAATTTCAGCATAAATCCACAAAAGCGCTTATTGTTATGTACATGCATTTCATGTACTTATATGGAGTTTAAAAATAAGTTTCCTGATGTGAAAAAAGGATTTACTAAATTCACGTCCCTTCGACCACAAGAATGTATTAAATTATCCCAAAGAGTTCATAATGTGTGCGTGTGTACCATACATCAAAATATAAAACTAATGATTCAATACTCTAAGATGTCTTGGATTACTGATGCTGCTTTCCAGAATTATAACACATTAATTGACTTTGTTTCATGTGGTAAATTAACAAAATATTGTCATACTTTGAAGTGCAATGAAAGTGTTTAGAAAAACTTCAACAACTGGAAAAAAATTAATAAAAGACTTTGACGTTAAAGGAATCCTTCAAATCAAATATCAACTATAAAATACCACTGATCGATGCAATTTTGATACTTTAATAGAAACTGTAGAAGAATTTATGAAAAAATTTATTTACCGTTTACAAATTTCGATACCACACAACTTTTCGCAAAACAGCAATCTACATTCACTGAGGAAAAACAAAAAAATTAGAAGCAGGAGAGTGCTTCGTTCAAGGGGACTTTTCTGAAAACTACGGCTTCATAATTCAGGATGCGGTTCAAGGCTATCATTATAATAATTCACAAGCTACTATTCATCTATTTGTCATTTATCTTAAAAGTGCCGCAAGTGAATATATACATCACCGAAGTTTTATACTCATTTCGGATCACAACAGTACTACAGTTCATCTTTTCATTACAAAACTTATTGAATTCATCAAAACGCATATCAATTTTAATATTACGAAAATAATTTATAACACTGACGGTGCACCTTCTCAATACAAAAATAAACATAACCTAATTAACTTATGCCACCATAAAAAGACTTTAAGGTTGATGCAGAATGGCATTTTCAAGCTACCAGCCATGGAAAGGAACCTTGTGATGGAATTGGTGGTACACTGAAGCGTGCTGCACACCGTTATAGTATGGCGGGCAAAGATATTGTTGATACACCAAAAAAACTTTTCGAATGGGCTTTAAAATGGGAATCTACCATGAACTTTGGATACGCCGGTAAAAGTGAATATCAATTAACAAAAAAAAATTACAAAATCGATATAAAAATGCGATTACTATAAGTGAAACTCAAAAATTTTATTCTTTTGTACCATTAAATACTAAAACAATAAATGCAAAAATGTTTTTCAACTCAAAAGAAACTTTTAAATGTAAAATAAGTAAATAATTTTTAATAACTATATTTATTTTCTTTAACCTACATATATAATTTGTATGATACTTTAAAAAGTTTATTCAATAATAAAATATTTGTAATTTAATGTTAAAATACAATCTTTTACTTTATGACCATAATAACATAATACGAACACAATACTTCTCCAGTCAAAAGTTCCTAAATATATTTAGTTATTTATACGACTTTTTTGTTTGCAGTCGAGACTGTCAAATTATTTTTTATAAGAGTGACAAGTGATTATTAAAAGTGGTAAATAAACATTTCATTTTTTTATGCCATCTAATACAAAGAAAATAATTGCAGAAGTGTTTTCCTATTCAAAAGAAACTTCTGTTTGTAAAATAAGTAAATCATTTTTAACAATTGTATTTATTTTATTTATTGTACTATATATATAATTTTTATAATATTTTAAAAAGTTCATCTAATAATAAAATATTTGATATTTAACATAAAAAAAAATCTCTAAGTTTATAACGCCATTTTTATAATTTTCCTTCAGAACAAAAAAAACTGATTCCCGACAGTCATATGCACAACGAATTTTATCTTCAAAACAAAAAATAACACGTGTCCGAAACTTTCACAAGTGGTTAGATATAATATAAGCTTCAATTTCGTTTAAAAAAAAAGGCTGTGCCATCTTTTCTTCAATTACACCGTTTTTTTCTTATGTTACACCGTTAAAAATTATTTCAAAAAATTAACAGTGTACATTTTTAAAAACTTTGTTCTAATACCTATTTAACGACATATCATTTATGAAAATCGATTCAATAGTTTTTCTACAATCGCTCGTCATAATGCACTCACATCACAAAATAACAAAAAATTTGAGGGGCACCCTGTGAAGACCCCTGGTCGAAAAAAATTTTAGGAGAACTTGTATTTTTATTTATGAAAGACTATCTATAAACAAAAAATAATCAAAATTAAAAGGGGTCAAGTCAAAACGTTGTTGAACCTTCGTGAAATTGCTCCTATATATAAAATTCTCTATTAAACTAAACTATTTTGTATACCCTTAAAGCATAAGGGGGGCCCCCTCCCAAAAAATTTTTTTTCGTTTTTCAGACAAAATTTTTTATTCCTATTTTTTTATGATTTGACATTAAAAAATACACATAACCCTTAATTTCTCTTCTACCACTAACCTTCATTTTTTAATTGCGATATTAGTACTGTAATACCCGTAAAACAATTTTGGGAAAAATGCATGAAATGTACACTAATTGTGCATGACACAAAATATCTGTGCACAAAATTGTTTATAACACATGTCATGCACATAATGTGCGCCATACCATGCACATGTCGTAAAACGCCTTAGCACATATATGCACAGATATTTCAGACTCATTTGCATCAAATGTGCTCTAAAATGTTCACAATATGTTCATTCACAGCTTTGCAGCAATGTATACATTTTTCAGAGACATGTTGAAGGCATGTGCACAGAAAAGTCGTATTTTGTTCAAGAAACTTTCAGGTTCATTTTAGACACAAATTCACCACTTGTGCATTTACATATTCACGATGAATTTACAAAAGATACATAAATTTTCTGTATACTTCTTAGAAACATGTTTATGACATATTATAAAATATCAAATAAATTCGTTAATGAAATATCATAACCTTATACTAACCAATGTGTAGTCATAACACAGCCGCTGTTATCATAGTCTTTAAGCCGAGAAGCGATAACTAAACTTCATAATTTTGTAAACTATGTATATCTTAAATGGTTAGAACTCTAGTGAAGTTTAACCAACTGAAATTTATATATTTCGTACACAAGTAAATGCGCATTTCGTCCACATGTATATAGATCATTTCGTAAAAATGTTTCATGCGAACTTTATAAACAAATGCACAAATATAAAATTACACGGTGAACATTTGTTTAAAGTAAACATGTATACATGTATACAAAATGTGCATAAAACATCTTGTTTAAAGTTCTATGCACATTTTATTTACATGTTTACATGATTTAAAAGTGTTAAATTAAAACAAATTTGTATGACGTTAGTACTCAAATACATTTATACTTCTAGTAAATTTTAAATAGACACTAGAATATTTCCAAAAAAGTACAAAATTAGTCAAAATAAAATGTGCACGAAATATGCACCTACTCGTGCACCATGCACATGATGTTTGTCGGGATACTCTTCAATTTTCAGTAGTCGATAACTGATCAATCTTTTAATCTATCTATCTATCTTCTATCTACAATCTACATATATCTATATATGATAAATAAAAATGTAAATATTCATTGGTTCAAAATACGTAATCTCTGAATGTATACTGGATCCGATTCTCTTGAAATTTGGACACAATGTTGCATTCAAATACAGAAAGGTTATTATATAGTTCTTTTTTTTAGTGATATGTGTTTCATATAGGAATGTAAGCTGCCAACAAGCACAAGTGTTCCTCACCTGCATTAATCTCAATTCAATCTTTTTTATGGTCGAGTTTCACTTGAAGACTTAATTTAATCGATTAGTTATGTATGGGTGATCACCCATATATTGTTTTGTTCAATTTATCAACCATATTGGTTGACTACCGATTAATTGTATAACCACTCCAGTGTTATTGTATATCCAGTGTGTTGATGGTTGTTTCTGGCTTTGTGTAACAAGACTTTGACCTAAATGGAAGTAGTGCTAACCACTAGACCATTCAACACATATATACATACATTTATATGCATACGGTCATAAAAATGTTCTATTTCATTTTTTCCCATTGCATAGAATGAAATTGGTTCTATTGTATATTATACCAAATACTTCTACACGGAATGGCGTTTTGGGAGATAATTTGTTTCAAAACCAGATTTCAAAAAACGATTTAGTGCGTTCGTTCAAAACAACAGTTGACATGATGTATGTGATACATATATAAGTTTCAATAGTTCAGGTTGACAAAACGCCTGCCATAGGACAGATTCAATGCTCGAACTATAAACGAAGTGACAATTAATAAAAAATATATAAAGAAATTCAAGGTTCATAAAAAATATATAAAGAAATGAAAAATGGCAAAAAATTTTCTAAACGAATTCCCCTCATTCGTTGATAAATTTTCATAATTTTTTGGAAAATTCCTCAAGCAAGTGGTATTGATGATAGCCCTTGGCCTACGTTTTCGAGCTTTTATCGATATACTTGCTTTCGAAATTTTTGGCAAACAATTATTTCAAATTATCACCGCCCTTACAACTGAAATTACAACTGAAAATTTTTTGCCATTTTTAATTTCTTTATATATTTTTTATGAATTATACGTTGGCCTACTGCAATATCAGTGAATTATTTCAAAACATTTTTGATATTTTTTAATATCGCATTAGGCCAGACGTATAACTATTTGATATTACTATAATTTAAATGTTATTGGTGAAATTGAATGATGTCATTATATTTTAGAGAATTTTATTGGGTTAAATTAAAATAAAACTAGGGCAAAAAAATTTCTAAGAAATTTCCAATTATTTTTTCGAATTGTAAAAATTTAAATTATTTCAAAATTTTTTTACTGGAACTGGCTACAATTAATATACGTATTAAGGAATTGCGACTCTTTCTCTGTTAATTAGTTGGAATCGCTGAAATTTGAATTCACTAAATGAATCTTTTGTTTTATATATTTCTAAAAAAATTTATATATTTTTTAAAATTACTTTAATGGTTTTGAATAGATACATTCAACATACGCATTTTGTAGTTGCAACTAACACACATTTTTTTGCTGTTGTTGTTGTATTTTCGTATTTGCTTGTTCTCTATTTATTTATTAAGACATTATCATTTTAAGAGTAAATATTTAATTTTGATATTGACTGTGGAAAATATAAAGTATCAAGAACCTATTATTAATTAAATGACAAATAATAAGCTACTTAATTAACTTTCCGATATGGGAAGTTATTGTTTTTGGGTCGATTTTCGACATCGGAATTTTTAGGATACCTTTACGTTTCATGACCTTCTGAAGCTGTTTAAACTATTTTTAGGTGGCAGTCTGTATGTGTGTGTGTTTTTTTTTTGTTTTTCGTAGGAAGATGAAACGTTTCAAAAAATCCACCTGGAACCCGACTCTCCAGGCGACCGCGGATCCTTGCCGGGTAAAAACATCTCCATTGCTCTTGTGGTCCTGTTGTTTCCCTATTGTATCCCTGTTGTGTACCAATTAAGCCATTCTTTCGCAGGACAGGGGTTGAGTGTAGTACTCTCTCGATTATTATGTGTTTTTGGGGTTTTGCTGTGTAGTGTTGAGCATGGCTGCTCTTCGTTCGTCTTGTCTCAGTCGTTTCATCATACTTGTGATGATCTCATTCGCTATGTCCCAGTTATTTTTTGAGCTCAGAATGATTTGCATGATGCTATGCGTAGTGATTGACTCTCCCATATCTAGCTCAATAAGTCTTCGTGAATTTGCAAACCTTCCGCATTCGATTAGCACATGCTCAGCATTCTCGGCCTTACCCTCACAATAGAGACAGTATGGATCCGTTACGTGCTTATACTTGTAAATATAAGTACTCACGGAAACATCCATGGCCTGAGATCATCTGATCATCAAATCATGGTTGACATCACCGTGTTTTCTTGATGTCCATACATTTATGTCAGGTATCATCACAAAGGTCCGTCGTCCGTTGGATGAAGTTTCCCATTTCACTTGCCATTCTATATGACTGTCTATGTTGAAGTCTGGGCGTGTTCGTCGGTTCCTATCATTTCACGTTGCTATACGCAGAGCCGATACCTCTTTTGCTGCAATATCGATAGGCATCCTTCTCGCAATAACATTTACAGTCTTGTCAGACAAAGACAGCAAATGCGCAACGATGTCAGTCTGTAGGCCGTTTTAATAGGTCTAACATAAGATGGCGTTTCCACAGCGTAGGCCCATATGGGTGCCGCATACATCAATATTGATGTGCTAACGCTACTGAGAATCTTTCTGATCGGTGGTCTAGGGCCGCCAATGTTTGGCATCAGTCTTGCAAGAGCAGCCTCCACTCGTTTAGCTTTGTCACCAGCGTACATCAAGTGGTCTTTAAAGTTGAGTCTGTGGTCTAGAATGACTCCAAGATACTTCAGGTGCGGGCCAGATTTTATGATCTGTCTACCAACGTGGATATCGATACTTTCCTCCCCTTTTCTGCTACTCATTAGTACGACTGCCGTTTTGTGATCGGCCAACTCTAGTCCTTTGCTGTTCAGCCATGCTCTAATGGTGGTTATGGTCTGGTTACAGTTGCTCGTAATGTCCGTAAGGTTCTTGGCTACAACAACTATGGCAATGTCGTCTGCATAGCCGATAATCGTTATTTGTTCCGGCACTATGAGAACACAATCGTACATGATGTTCCATAGCAGTGGTCCAAAGACCGATCCTTGGGGTACTCCTCCTATTATATTGTACTTCTTAGGACCTGCTTCGGTATCATAGACCAGAGTTCTTCCCGTGAAGTAACTGGCTATTATACGTAGCAAGTAGTCAGGTACATGCAGTTTGTCTAGGGCTCTCATGATTTGGTTCCAGTTGGCAGAGTTAAAGGCATTTTTAACATCCAGAGTGACAACAGCACAATACTGTTTATCACCCTTTAGCCATCTTTTACCACTCAAAGCTTTATGCGCTATCTCACATACTGCAGATATTGCATCAAAGGTAGAGCACTTCTTTCTAAAACCAAACTGCCGGTCAGAAAGGCCCCACTCGCCTTCAGTATGTTGCTCATGTCGAGTACCAATAATTCTCTCAAAGATCTTTCCAGTTGTGTCCAACATGCACAGTGGGCGGTAGGATGAGGATGCTTCTGGTGACTTGTCACCTGTCAGAAGAAGCACAAAGCGTTGGCGCTTCCATTCCTCAGGAAATGTCCCTTTTTTTAGGCAATCAGTGTAAATATTTTCGAATACATTCGGCTTCTTCTTTATCGCTGTTTTTAAGACGATATTTGGGATGCCGTCGAGACCAGGCGTGCTATTAATGGATAATTTGAGCAACGTGCTTAGGACCTCTTCGGTGGTGACAGCCGAAATTGAATTATCGTCAATTTGCAGCTCACGAGGTAGGAAAAAGTCAATGTGGTGTGGAAAATTGCCGGACACAATTTCAGCCATTATAACTGGGCAACCTGGTGCAGCAAATTGAACACCCTTAAGTTTAGTAAGCACAATTTTGTACGCACTTTCCCATGGGTTATTCTGAGCTTCATCTATAAGACACTGGAATGATCTGCTCTTACTATCAGCAATTGCTTTCCGCAATTCTTTCCGCTTTTCGCGAAAATCATTTTGGAACTGCTCATAGTGCTCATGATTGTGTGAGTCTGTATGTGTGTGTTTGTGCGTGTATGTGTGTAATGTGTATCTATTGCTGTATGTGAACCAATTTTTGTCCAACGCTTTCTCAACAACGGATGGGTCGATTTTAACCAAATCATTTGATTTAAATCAGTGATTTAAATCAGATTTAAATCAACTTGATTTTCTTAAAAAAATCATTGATAGCAATTCAAAAATATGGAGGGGCTGAAATCTCACAGCTCTGAGATATCAAGACTTCGGTCTGGGTTAAGGATTTTGATATAGTTTTCGGCAAAAAACTTTTATGAGGACATGGTTTTTAGTTTTGGGCAGCGATGTATATCAAACATAACTCTTTGTTAAAGTACAAGTATTTTTTATCTCTGTTTAAAAATTTATTACAAAACTAACACGAAACATCAACACGTTGCCGGAAAATTATAATCAAAATTCCAAAAATATTGCAAAAATTAAATAAAATCAAACTTTTTCAAAATCATAAAAATATTCCAAAAATTAGAATAAAATCAAATATTCAAATATTTTCTAAATTCCAATAATATTTCAAAAATTCTTACAAATTCAAACTTTTTCCAAAATTCTAAAAATATTGCAAAAATTATTACAAAATCAAAAATACTAACTTTTTCAGAATTCCAAAAATATTACAAAAACTATAACAAATTCAAAAATTTCCATGTCCAATTTCATTTTCAATTACATTTACGTCATAAAAACAGCTACATTTTTTTCCCAAAAAATTGGCTAAAAAATTAAATGAAATCATTTTTTGACACACTTGACATTATTTTTTGACAAACTTATGATGCCATAATTCTCAATAATAATAATAAAATTTCATTTCGAGCAAACAATTTTGTTTTTTTCCAAAAAATTGGGTAAAAAATAAATAAAAACCTTTCTTTTGACACACTTGACAACATTTTTTGACAAATTTATAATGCCATAATTCTCAATAATAATAATAAAATTTCATTTCAAACAAACAATTTTATTTTTTTCCAAAAAATTGGGTAAAAAAATAAATAAAAATCTTTCTTTTGACACACTTGACAACATTTTTTTGACAAACTTATAATGCAATAATCTAGTTTTTGATCTCACATACCAATCCCTACTCACATACCAATCCCTACACATATCAATCCCTATACCAAGATTACCCCAAATTCAATGTTCCTACTCGTAATCACTTAAAATGAACGTTTTTTAAGCCAAAAATATGAAAATTTGCTATTTTTGACACACATAATGATTTTTTTGACACACTTCCGGCACAGTTATCGAACACAGCGTCCTTTCGGACCTGTATCTTGTGAATACCTATTTTTAGAAAAAAAAATTTTGAAATCCCTCCAGCCGTTTTCCCTGCAGTGTAGGTAATGAAGGCGGAATTGCTTTTTTAGAATCAAATGCCAAAAAAAGTGGGGGTAAGAATTATACTTAGAGCTCATGAATGTAATACTTAGGTCTTTCAGACCGAAGTAAATTCAATTCAAATTCAAAAAAAATTTTCAATAAAATGTATTGTGTGGTAGGAATTTTAATATGTTTCACAACAACATACAGAAACCTTTTAAGAGCAAGTTCCCATAATAACATGCGTGCTAAGGTGATGATAGACACAATACTTTTTTTTTTAAGTTTTTCTTAATGAATTGACAACTAAACAGTAAATCCTATCACGTAATAAAATATGACATATGCCAATATTTCATGATAGGATAAAGAAAATAAAAAGGGCAAAAATCAAATTGTTTAGAAAAATTTGCACAAACAAAACTAAAATCGAATTGCCAATAAGCCAGTAAGTGGCATTGGCATGGTACAAAATCATGTGATGCACTGTCTTTCTTAATAATAAAAGAAAAGACATATAGTTCTATATAAGCTCGAGCAAGAAATAACGTGCCATCTTGAAGGAATATTCCATAATTAACATTGAGAACACTACCGTTGATTGAATACAGCTCATCCGCCAGCTCCTCTAAAATATCACAATAAAAAAAAATTACAAATTAACAAAAACTAATTCCTCCATATGGGAATTGGAAAATTTAGGAAAATTCAAAATAAATTTAAAATTCAATTGAATATAAAAATATTTTCAAATAACTGAGAAGTATTTCAACATAACTTTTGAATAGTAGAGAATACAACCATGTGATTAATTGAGCTAAAACCTGGCCAGTATAAGAACAACCATAGTTGCTTGTTTTTTCCGAAAGCATTCGATGTGATAAGCTACTTTTTGGCATTGTCCCAGACATCAGAGACTCCGGATATATTCAAGTCCTGATTGTACCGCTACCCCAGGCACTATCAAATATTCTTTGATTTTTCTTCAAACTTAAAAGTACTTAGGCAAGAATTGTCAAAATGCGAGATGCGCTCATCATTCATGACAAATAAGATTTCTCTAAAGCAGTAATAAAATATCTTAGTTTGGTAACGGTGTTTGACTAGACACGATTTTCATGTCGCTAGAACAAAAATCAGTATGTCAGTGTAAAAATCTATAGTAACTAAAAACTGTTACTTTAGTTTTATCTTTCCTTGCCTCTCAAAAGAATACAACCAAACCTAATGATTTATATAAAGTAGTTGGAACCACATTTTCAAAAAAAATGGATACAGGACCACTTCTTCAAAAATTATACAAATTAAAGTAAATTTTTTTAAAAATCAAAAAAATCCGATTTAAATCAAATAAATCCGATTTTTTTGATTTTTTTTTTAAGAAAATCAGAGTTTTATGCAACTCTGATTTTAACGGAAATGGTCGCAATCGATGTATCTTGATTCTTGGCGTAACTTAGAATCCAGTCTTTTTCTCGCGAAATCAGTTCATTTGTTTTTTAGTGGTTTCTAAAAAACTGAAAATCATCTCTTGCAAATATAATGAGATTAAATAATGCTATCAAGGTCATGAAGCTTCTATATTATTTGTCATCATGTCAGCCATTTATGATGAGATTTACTGAGATTTAATTAGAATAATATACAAATTCCTATCTTAGTTTTTGAGTTTTTTAAATGTGAGACTTTCAGCGTACACCTTAAAGAGATTTGTATCAAATCCAACTGCGCCTTTTGATACTGTGTTTTTCAGGTTTTTAATTGTGTCCGAGACTTCAAATCTGTTTGTTGGCCGAAGCACAAAAGGATCATTTAAATTTATTATCGGCATTTGAATTGAGGTTGATGCTATAGGGGGAGTGGTAATATTTATGTTCGCTTGTCCTGCTACAGCAAAATATAATTCCATAAATAGTTTTGCATAAAAAATCATAGGGGCTAGGGACAGAACCCTTATATATCAAATTGTTACGCGATTTCGGATTAGACGAATCTTTTAGTGCAAGAACCAAAGTGACTAATTTTGAATGACATTTCAAACTGATCAAGATTAGTATTCCAATGCATAACCAATATTGAAATTGACTTGGAATCAGAACTGTCGTCGAATGATAATTCTTCATGATTGCATTTTATTTTTCGTAAATCAAAACCACCTAACGATAACAACTTTATAAAGCTTGATTTTAGGCATTCTGCCTCCTTTACAGAATCAGCACCACTCAGAAAATCATCGACATAAAAATCCCTTGACAAAACGACTGATACTTCTGGATATGTTTTTCCTTCGTCATTTGCTAATTGTTTTAGCGTGCGTATCGCTAAAAATAGTGCGCTTGCCGTACCATATGTAACGGTATTAAGACGATTACATTTAATGCCATCGTTAGGCGTATCACGCCACCATATTCGATGGAAATCTTGATCCTTTTCTGATAAACCAATTTGTTGATACATCTCAGTTATCTGTGATATCAATGCAATATTTTCTAAATCGTAAGATTAGTGAAAATAAATCTGGCTGGATGGTAGGACCTACCATTAGGCAATCGTTTAAATAAAGTTCAGATTTTGATTTAGAAGATGCATTAAATACGACTCTAACTTTCGTCGTGGTGCTATTGTCTTTAACGACAGCATGATGCGGTAAAACATATTGTTTCTGAATCTTATTATTTAGTTGATGAACATCATCAATAACTGACATGTGATTAAGTTCATAATATTTTTTCATGAACTTAACATAATGACGACGAAGATCTTATTTACTTTCCATATAAATAAATTGACGAAAAGCAATGGAACTAGAGTCTCCAAGATTTTCTATTTTTGATTTAAATGGTAAAGATACGGTGTATCTACCAGTTGAACTGCGTGTAAAATTATTAGAATAATATTCTTTACATATTTTTTCTTCCAAAGAGTAATTGTTTTGTGAAACAATTGCCATTTGAATCCAAAACTTTTGAGCTTGATTATTCAATTCTTTGAGAGTACATAGAAACGACGATGTATTTACGGAACACGTTTGTATATAAGATTGATTTCGCGGACTGTATGAAATTTTTCCAGATACGACATATCCAAACACCGTATATTTAAGAACGAAGGAAGTTTCTTAGTTAATTGTCCCTTTCATCAGAAATAATTTCACTGTAAATCTTCGCACCAATTAGTAAATCTATTTGGTCCGGATTATAAAAAGTTTGGTCAGCTAATTGAATCAACGGTGGAACTTCATCTGGTTTAAAATAAACTGAATACATATAGGAAGAATTCCGGTAATCTTAGGTATTACTAAAAATTTTAGTGAAGCCTGGTAGTCGGATACCCTTGATGGGATGTCTAACTGGATTTGATGTTTTCTCTAATTCTGTTTGAACCTCATTAAACTTTGAGTAAGTTAAATGAAGCCTATGAAGAGAAGATTGAATATTAACCAATGATAATATAATTTAACTGAGACTTATAACTTATTTATAAATTTTAAATAGTCACTTATTAAGACCAATAATATAATTTTAACTTTAATAAGATCCTTAATTAATATTTTGCTTATTATTTTACTTTAATAGTTATCTCCAATCAAAAAAACATGTGGTAAAATTTTCACCAATTATTAAATTTACAGTTGCAAAACTGCAAATCAATTGTATAACAATTGTAAAATCTCCAACAATCCAAAAACAGGTGGCATAATTTTCTCGAACAGAATATATCTAAAATGTTAGAACTAATCGAGCTAATCCGGCTCGAAGAACCAAAAATGTTCAAAATAACTTGTTTAAACTAATAGATTTTAGACTAATAGATTTTAAAGCTAAAAACTTTTTTAAATTAAAAAAAAATGTTGTACGATATCCTGCTAAAAACAAAAGACCATTTCGGAACTTTTTCAAAGGGCCGAATCGAGGTAGTTCCCTGGAGGTTTTTAATACAAATCGATATGCTAAGTTTAGTCACCGACAATATTTGATTATGTTTATTATTTTAACGCACTAATGCGGTAACCATAAATCCAAAGTAATTAACCAAAGCACATACATTTTGAATTATCTGTCTTATACTCATAATTATAATTTTTAAGCGACTGGATGCAATTTGACAAACATAAAATTAAATAGGTTTAATTTTAGCTTTAATATTTGCTTAAAAAATCAATAATTAAATTGCAAAAATTTCAAAACCACCGGAAATTGATTTTATTTCTCAATAATTAAAAGAAAATGTAATCATTTTCTAAAATCACTTTGAATCGACTAATCTCAACTTTTCAAAGGTAGCAATTAAAGTTTTGTTTATAAATAATCCTTGATATCATGCTTATGACAAAACGAATATAAATATAATAATGATTTTCTGAACATTATCTACTATACCATGACATCAAGACATAAACAAAAGTAATTGCAATTGGATTTGGTTGCCTTTAATTATACTTGAAAATATTATTGTTTTGTAGTTATAATTAAAATTCAAGTAATTCTACTAATTATCTGATATGACTAACTTTCGAAATAATCATAATGTCAAAGTTAACGAAGGTGAGATGTGCATAATCGAAATAGTTTACAACCAAGCAAATCAAGCCAACTAGTAAATTTTACGTAATAACTCATGACAAAATGTTCATACTTCTGATTTTTAAAGATATGTTAATTTCATTAGAATAAGGGTGAGAAATGATTTGTCATAGTTTTACTGAATATCGTGATCAAAATATATAGACATATGTTCAGAAGCTAATATTAGCAAGAATTCATCAACTCAAATCATGAAATTAATTTTGAAAAAAGTATTATTTTTGCCTAACCTAAGAAAATGAATTAACGGTATCAAATTATTGAATATATGTTAGGGATATTAATTTCTTTGAGTGGATGTAGTCGGAAGCAATTTCTTCTAAGAAAAACGTTAGAAAGCTTTTTTTTTAACAACGACAAAACGTATAGAAAATAAATTGTATTTCGTTTTACTTCAACTGAAAAAAATCAATACAAATTCTGAAAAATAAAACGAAGAAACCATTTAAGTGTAATTAAATTTTGTCGACTTGATTAAGTTTATCTTGTTTAATTTCTTGATTCGGGTGTGTCATTTATGTTCTTGATTGGATATCTAAAATTGTGTTGAAATTAAATTTATACGCCTTCATGCATGAATATCACAGGGGATCTCCTAAATGATTAGACCTATTGGTCAAAACCTAAGGCCGCTTACTTGAAGACTACTCATTTCATCGGTTCCGTAATTCAAGTCTCTTAACATTTATTGGACTAAACTGGAATACGATGTTAACAGCTTTGTCGTATAAGATTTTCGAACACGATTTTAATGAAACGTTAGATTTTTGTTTCCTTTAAATGTACAATATTTAAAAACTGGACAAAATTGGTGAGTTTCCTTTACTCCAGTTTTTCAGTAAGAATAACTGATTATTTTGAAAACGTACATTTTTTTGTCGATTTTTAAATTTTTGATTTTTTAAAAATTTGAAATTTTAATATATTGTTGGTATTGACAAAAGAAAGAAAGTTATTTGTGGTTTTATTTTTTGAGTGCTGTGAATCGGAGTTATACGCTGTTGAATTTTTGAGGATTTTTCACGTAGTTTTGGTAATGGTTTCAATGTTTTGTTAATAGGTGCCACAAATTTTATGCGATTTACGTATATTTTTGCAAATAAAAGAAAAATGGTAAAATAATCAAAATGTGTAAGTTGGAAATAAATATTTTTCACTTTTCCGCTAGGCTGCGCGTTAAACCTTGGTTTACTTCAAAGCTCATATCTCAAAAATCGTTCTTTTTTTTTGTTTTGCACAAATTTTAAAGTAAACACATGCAGCTATGAAACTAAAAAATAAAAAGTGAGAGATTCCATATGGATTTTTTATACGATTTTTTAAAGTTTAGTATATGAAAAATTCACATGAGTTTTTACATCAAATTAATTATGCTTTACTAAATGTGAATCTAATATATTGAACATTTTATATTTTAACATCTGTACAAAATATTGAAACTTATTTTGTGCATTACTCATTGAAAAGCAGGTTTTTATTGAGAATAAGGATTGGAGATTCCAACGATCGAAGATTGTGATTTACTTTCAACATCTTAACACTAACATAAGCATGCGTCGATTACTAATAAATCTCGTTTTTTATAAAAATCATAATTTAATGAAACAATAATAATATTACAAACGAATACATTAAAAAATTAATTTATATATTTTTTTTGCCTTTAATTGATATATAATTTTTATATACCTACAATTTTGAGATGATCTCATTTTTGTAGTAATAAATTTAAATTAGTAAAATATGGAGGGGCTGAAATCTCACAGCTCTCAGATATCAAGACTTCGGTCTGGGTTAAGGATTTTGATATAGTTTTCGGCAAAAAACTTTTATGAGGACATGGTTTTTAGTTTTGGGCAGCGACGTATATCAAACATAAATTTTTGTTCAAGTACATGTATTTTGTATCTCTGTTTAGATATGTATTACAAAACTAACACAAAACATCAATACGTTGTTGGAAAATTATGTCAGATCATATATTAACATAATTTAGTGAAAAGATTATAAAATAAGCAAACTACTCAAAAACCTCTCCATTTAGCGTTTCGAGAAAATATTTCAAAATTCACAAATTCATATTTCTTTCAAAATTCCAAAAATATTGTAAAATAAAAATTCAAACTTTTTTCAAACAAAATTCTAAAAATATTGCAAAAATTATAACAATATCAAAAATTGTAACTTTTTCCAAAATTATAAAAATTATAATAAAATCAAAAATTTAAAATTTTTCAAAATTCCAAAAATATTCCAAAAATTCTTACAAAATCAAAAATTGAAACTGTTTTCAAAATTCTAAAAATATGTATATAGGTATAAAATTCAAAAATTCTATTTTTTTTTCAGAATTCTAAAAATATTCCAAAATTAGAATAAAATCAAAAATTTTAACTTTTTTTAAATTCTAATAATATTCCAAAAATTCTTAAAAATTCAAAAATTGAAACTTTTTTCAAAATTCTAAAAATAAATTATATAAAATAAAAAATTTTTTTTTCAAAATTCTAAGAATATTCCAAAAATTGGAATAAAATCAAATATTTAAACTTTTTCTAAATTCTAATGATATTCCAAAAATTCGAAAATTCAAAGTTTTTCCAAAACTCTAAAAATATTGCAAAAATTATAACAATATCAAAAATCGAAACTTTTTCCAATTATAAAAATTATAATAAAATCAAAAATTTTAAATTTTTCGAAATTCTGAAAATATTCCAAAAATTCTTACAAAATCAAAAATTGAAACTTTTTCAACATTCCAAAAATATTTCAAAAACTATAACAAATTCAAAAATGTCCATGTCGAATTTCATTTTCAATTTCATTTCCAGCAAACTATTCAAAAACCTTCAATTTAGCGATTCGAGAAAATATTGCAAAATCACAAAATCATATTTCTTTCAAAAGTATAAATATATTGTAAAAATTAAATAAAATTAAACTTTTTTCAACATTCTAAAAATATTCCAAAAATTATTACAAAATCAAAAGTTGAAACTTTTTTCAAAATTCCAAAAAATTAAAATTTTTCAAAATTTTAAAAATATTCCAAAATTCTTACGAAATCAAAAATTAAAACTTTTTCCAAAATTCTAAAAATATTGCAAAAATTATTACAAAATCAAAAACTAAAACTTTTTTCAAAATTCCAAAAATATTTCAAAAACTATAACAAACTCAAAAATTTCTATGTCCAATTTCATTTTGAATTGAACTTATAATTATAATGCCATAATTTTCAATACTAATAATAAATTTTCATGTCATATAAATAATAATTATATTTTTTTCCAAAAAATTGAGTATAAAAATAAATAAAAATCATTCTTTCGACACACTTAACAACATTTTTTTGACAAACTTATAATGCAATAACCTAGTTCTTGATCTCACATACCAATCCCTACCATTAGGATTTCTCCAAATTCAATGTTCTTACTCGTAATCCTTATAGTTAAAATGAACGTTTTTTAAGCCAAAAATATGAAAATTTGCTATTTTTGACACACATAATGAGTTTTTGACACACTTCCGGTACAGTTATCGAACACAGCGTCCTTTCGGACCTGTCCCTGAGTATACTTATTTTTAGAAAAAGTATTTTTGAAATCCCTCCAGCGGTTTTCTAGATTTCGTAGGTAATGACGGCCGGACGAATGGCCGGCCGGCAGACAAACATACATTTTTTTTTTGCTCTTTTAGAATCAGTAGGTCCTAAAATGTCGAGAAATGCCAAAAAAAGTGTGGGTAAGAATTTCGCTTTAGGCTCATGAATGTAATACTTAGGTCTTTCAGACCTAAGTAATTATCATTCAGATAATAAAATATTCAATCTAAGCGAAGTAACAAGTTTTTTATCGTACGACAATAATTTTGATCGTACGACAAAAACGATATCTTAAGCATTGTTCTATTTTTGTGTAAGATATAAAAGTATAATTTAGGAAATTTTGTTGGTCACTTGCATAATTGCAAAATGAATTTTAAAAGCAAGATTTATTGATTAATAATTACAATTAAATTAAGTTGATTATTGTGACATTTGACAAAAATTTATTTCTTTATTTGTATTATCGCCTAAATCTATATATATTATTAATAAACGAATTAATTAATTATCGACACAACTTTTTTTTAAATTTATTTTTATAATATGGAAGTGACAAGCAAAATTTTCTAGGCTGTGTTTTTATATCTTTCAGAAAAATATTTCAATGTTTAAGATATCATTTTTGTCGTACGATCAAAAATATTGTCGTACGATAAAAAATTGTCACCGCCTTTAAACCAATCAGAGTAAATATTTTTTTCTCTGAACGGTAATACTTTTACATGAATCATGGATTGATAATAGCTATCGGCTCGTTTCGATTACCAATCAACTTGCTTTCGAAATTTTTGAAAAAAATTATTTCGAATTATCACTGCTCTTGAGAAATTACTACTGATAAATTTTAAGTCAAAATTCATCTATACAGATTGCTAGTAATAAAATTTTTGTGTAATATACTCGAAAAGTTTTTAATAATATTTTTTTTAATAAAATGTGTTGTATAGTAGGAATTACAATATGTGTCACAATAACTTGATCATGTGACGCACTGTCTTCCTCAATGATTAAAGCCAATGATATAGAGTTATATAGAGACTCGTTTTCTGGATCAATAACATGTCATAATCAAGGAATATGCCATAATTAAGATTGAGAATTCTACCGAATACAATAGAGTTCATCCGCCAGCACCGCTAAGATATCACCTTGGCTAATAACATTTCACTTCTATTGCCAATAGTATGTGATATTTTACGTTATATCATATACCATGAGCAGGGGTTAACACATCCGTAGTTAAAAAATTTTAAAAACATGCAAACCAACAAAAACTGATCCCTCAATCCCATATACAACAAAAATTGTGTCGAGTAGTCTATGCCCGAGTGGATAAACAACTAACAATTGAATACACAAAAAAAAACAATTGAATATGCCTTTTTAATAATCGATAAACATTTATAACGTCCACACTGAACATTTTTGTAAATCAAAAAAACATATACCGGAATTACAAATGAGATTTATATGTTAATCTTTTACATGGATTTTCAATGAAGACATTATTGTTAAGTATTGAGGATGTACCTGATTGCAAATTTATAAATTTACAAAATTATCTTGGTGTAAAAATAAAAGCGAATATTTAAAAATAAATCAATTATTGTTGGAACAAATTAATCTATTGATAGTATTCATAGAATATTGATAGCTATTTGTATAACAATAAGTTATTATTTATTTAAAAAAAAAATAAGCTCGACTATTGTTTTTGCATGTTTGAAAGTCGAAAGAAATATGTAAATTCAAATGTTGAATATCAATTGAGTTGTCAAAAAAATTTTAATTAACACTTTATTAGGAATGTTTTTACAACTACATTACCTATCACAAAAAAACGTTTGTTGCTAATTAAAAATAATGAATAACCTAGTTCAACATATTTTATTATATACTAAGATAACATATTTTTATTTCTTATGTATATCGCTTTTATATTGTTTTTGTTTTAATTTCATATATATGCATTATTAAAAAATTAAAATATTACTCAAATTTGGTCCCTGGTTCTATCATATAAGACAAATGTTTTAAAAACACATATTTAATTGTAACAGAGCACCTTTGGCGGAGACACTTATTTTAATTCAATAGTTAAAAACTTCTTCATTTTATAATAGTTATTTGTGTAACAAGGCCAAACTGTATCGCTGTAGAGTTTTAAGGTTTGTAAGACAACTAAGGAAAGTGATAGTTTTTCAAACTCAAATGAGCATGTGAGCGAACTAAACGTAAGAGAAAATTTTAAGGAAAAAAACTGCAATGCTTACAGCGCGAATCTATTATTATCACTGATGTTTCGCAATTACTGCATTTTCACCAATTTAAGATTTGATAAAAAAGCTCCTCTCCGAATAGATGATAAAATCAGTATCCATTTACAAATTTGCATTCCAATACTACTGATGCATTACATGGTTGAAGAAATTAGAAACGGCTCCTAATTTGGTTTCTGGTAAAGAAAAAAGAATTAAGCAGACAAAACAATTTAGAATAAAAACCAGAAATGGTTTTTCTCAAGTAGTTTGAAAATTTATTAGGAATTTTTTTATGTTTTCTTATGGTCAGTCTGGTTTTCATTCCTTTCTTTATGTATTTTTATATTTTAACGATTTGGCATAACACAAAATGATTATTTTTAATTAGAAATTATATTTTCTAATAATAATACAATAACGGATGTTTAAATTAATTAACATTGGCGATTTTTTTGAGTTTTTCATATAATATTTATATTTTTTTCAAAATAAGTAGAACAAAAAATTTAGAAGAAATTCGTTTATTATTTTTGGAATAAATTGGAAAAGGAAATCTTTATTTAAAGGCTTTTGTGAAATAATTTAACCTCGATTAAAAATTTATGAAATATATATATATTAGGGTGCTTTTGCTTTTTTTTTGGCGACTATTCTTTTTTTCTTGTGCCCCACCGAAATTTTGTTGAAAATACCCAAGAAAACGTTCCCCTAAAATATTAGCCCTCAAAATTAATGTTTAGCACTCGGCCTCGGTGTTTGAATATTTTTCATGCAAAATACATGTAAACTTTGGTGTTTTTTTTAAAAAAAATTACAGCTCAGCGGCGTTTTATACTATTTCAAAATGGAAAAAAGCAACTAACCCAAGATTAAATTATCTACAAAAATGCTTATTGAGATGTAACTGTAACTTACACCGGTGACACAGTACAGATCCCTAAAGTCAATTTTATATGAATTTTTTGTTCTTTTGTTTTTATTTCATAAATGACTAAAGCTACAGGAAAAATGTCAATAACAAAGTTGTAGTTAATTAAGTTTCCTACAAAAAACTTATAAAACTGAATCTCTATGATTGATATTTTTAGAGATAATAAACTTTATATTTGGACGGCTCTGCTGATTTCGTATATTAATATGAAAAAACAAATTTTTTTTCAAGTGAAATTTGTAAACCTTAGCTATGTCTAGCTGGTCACCCAAAATAAACCCGTTTCGAAATATATTTCTTACAAAAAAAATTATTCAAAACGTCAAAGTCTCAGTCTTCTGGCGTGTCCCACCTTGAAAGTCAAAGCTGGTAAACTAAATAATCAATGATTCTAAGTGTGTAGAGACAAATTTACACTGTAGTAATAATTTCGAATAATGATGCTTTAATAATGTGAAAAAAATCATAACATTACTCTATATTTCATATAAGATATATCCTATTAAAGTTTGTCCCACCAATTTGTTATTATTCTCCTGCCCAATCAAAACACATTGAAAATATTGGAAATTCATATTTCTATCAAGTTATCGCTCGTCACAGGAATTAATTAAAGTTCAATAAATATAATATTGCAAGTGTTTTACTTAGTCCGAGGTTTTATCAATCAAAACAGTCATCATTACTAGCAAGATCGTGTGTTGTCCAGTCAAATTATCAGTCCCCTGGCAAATATATTCGTAAAATATCTTTTAATTACAGGTAATTTTGTAGTTTCATTTTTTTTTTAAGGCGTTTATGCTCCATGTAGGAGCGTTGCCAGGCTAATTAGCTTTAAATATTCACCACGGTCATTCGCAACAGCGACATAATTACCATGGCAGTTGATTTTTTTAAGGTCGTTTATTACGTCAGTCTCCCATTGTCCCCTCGCGGTCGCCCACTCCCTGGGGTTCTAACGTACATTTTTCTAATCATTCCAGACTGTGAATCGGCTCGTAGAACATGCCCAAACCAAGCAATCCTATTAGAACGGATACACAGAAAGAAAAAATCGCATTAACTTTAAAAAAAGTCAGACAAGTGCGAATAAAATTCGCTCGTCAAAGGTTCCGTGAATGTAAAAGAACACAATATCCAAAACTATTGACAAAAAGTTGTATTGTAATGTCCTTATATTTCCAGACCATAGACGTATAACAAAATAATTAATGTTTAATCGTAAATGTCAATAGTAAATTACAATCAAATCCACATTGATCAAAAATAACTCAAAAAATGTTACATTAGGTTAAATCTCATCCATAGATGTTTATGGTAACTCAAGAAAGATTCACCAGCTTGTAAATGGTTTAAATTTGATTATTTTTTCGGTCAATCAAGTGTTAAAATTTAGGGGGGGTAAAGAGGCTACATACTAAAAATATTTTTTTTCAATAACCCAAAAACTGTGCACCGCTAAGTTCTAAAAAAATTATAATGTTTCTTAAATTAAGTGCTCCTTCATATCAAACCCCATTCGCTTGGGTCAAAAGTGGTATTTTACTCTCCCCACACCCATCCCCTAAACACACAGAAATATAGTTATTTGAGACTTTGCTATGATTTTCATTCAAAATTTACAAATTTTCCTGTCTCTGCGAATTATTTCAAATTTTTTTGTCAATCATCGTCGAAACGTAGGGAGCGAAACGATCTGAAATTTGCACTTTTTTGATAATAACTCAAAAACTTTACATCACAAAATTCTAAAAAAAATTGCAATGATTTATATATTAGGTGCTCTTTTAAATGACATCTCACTCGCTCGGGTCCAAAAAGATTTTCTTTTACCCTCTTTACCCTGGTCCCCTAAACGCACAGAAATATAATTATTTGAGACCTCTCTATAATTTTCATACAAAATCTACCGAATTTCCAAGCTCTGTGAATTTTTTCAAATTTTTCTGTCAATCAGTGCCGAATCGTAGGGGGAGAACGGTCTGAATTTTGCACTTTTTTGTCCATAACTCAAAAACTTTGCACCGCAAAATTCTAAAAAAAATTGCAACAAATTTTAAATTAGGTGTTCTTTCAAATGACACCCCACTCGCTTGGGTCAACAAATTTTTTTTTTTACCCTCTGTAATGGATAGTCTGGGATAATATAGTATATTATAGTCGCAGTTTCCTTAGTTGTTGTTCCTTATATTAATCTGTACCACTTGTAATAGATTCTCATCCCTTCGTTATCAATAGTCATATTTCATGTAGTTTCCTTAACCCATAGTTTCCTTATATTTCTCAAAATCTACTAAATCTGCAATAGCCGGACAAACGTATGGGAGAAGGAAGATTACACTAATTACCTTGAATTATTTATTCATTAATATAACACAATATTGGTTAATTTGAATTAATTAATAATTTTCCTTAACCATCATCCGTATAATCACTAAAAATTAATCAGAATTTAATCTTGCAACGCACTAAAATTGACGCGCGTTATACTTCCATTCGATTAAGTAAGGCGAGGTTACTACTTGAGTTTGAACTTTTTTGTTTCAAAACACAAACCGTAATGAAATAACGAAAATCTCAAAACCTCACAACAGCTACGTGTATTTTGTTTCCAATCGTCAACATACAACGAATCACTATTTCTGCTTTGTTAAACATTTGATTTGTCTTTGTATGAGTGTTTTGCTAGACTCCAGCGAAAATTACCCTGCGATTGTGCGAACTAGATTCTGGCCTTGTCTTGCAAATACTACATACACTGGAAACAAGGATTAGTACAATGTTCAATGTGATGGCTTGCTGTGTTGGGTTTCAATAATGAAGGGTAGCGGTTATTGATGATATTGGAAATACTGGAGAGTGAATTGAACATTTTTTTTTGATTTCATCACAGCTTGGTAATAATTATTTCAACACAACATGATATCAAATTTATGTTATTAATATACATTTTACCGAAACCTGGTATCAAATTTATGCTATTACTAACCATTTCAACGCAACCTTGGTTTCAAATTTTCGGCTATTACTACTAGATCTCATACACCTTGCAACGCAACATAGATATTGAATTTTTGGCTGGTGCTGTCATATGTCATATTCGGGGTAACACATCATTTTATATCAAGTTTTGGACTATTACTACTTGGTTAAGCGCAGCATTTGCGTCAAAATTTTACTATTGTTGCCGTATGTTTGACATATTTCAACTTAATATTCGTATACAATTTTTGCTGAGTCTACCGTATTTTCTACGCAACATTTTTTTTTGTTTTACAAAATTTTGGCTGTTATCACCGTATTATCAATTATCATATCACCGTTATCCGTATACCATTTTTGCTGATTCTACCGTATTTTCAACGCCACATTTGTACCAAGTTTTGGATGTTATCACCGCATTGTAACGTATCATTTACCTGCAATATTTGTTGTTACTACCGTATTTTCAACACAACATTTCTACCAAGTTTTGAACATTATCACCGTATAGCAACGCATTATTTATATACCGTTTCTGCTGATACTATCGTATTTTCAACACAACATTTATACCAAATTTTGGCTATTACAACTGATTATTTATATACAATTTTTGCTGATATTATCGTATTTTCAACGCAACATTTTCACAATAGTTTGGGATATTTCAACTGATTATTTATATACCATTTTTGCTGATATTATCGCATTTTCAACGCAACATTTTTGCAATATTTTGGGATATTTCAACTGATTATTTATACACAATTTTTGCTGATATTATCGTATTTTCAACGCAGCATTTTTACAAAATTTCGGGATATTTCAACTGATTATTTATATACAAGTTTTTTTTGCTGATAATATCGTATTTTCAACACAACATTTTTACTAAATTTTGGCTGTTACAACTTATTATTTATATTCAAGTCTTTTTTGCTGACACTATCGTATTTTCAACGCAACATTTTTACAATATTTTGGGATATTGCAACTGATTATTTATATAAAATTTTTGCTGATA
Organism: Diogma glabrata; assembly: GCA_963693315.1. Taxonomy (NCBI): domain Eukaryota; kingdom Metazoa; phylum Arthropoda; class Insecta; order Diptera; family Cylindrotomidae; genus Diogma; species Diogma glabrata. The sequence goes on from OY856188.1 coordinate 270,100,023, forward strand.
TTATCGTAATTTTCAACGCAACATTTTTACAATATTTTGGGATATTGCAACTGATTATTTATATACAATTTTTGCTGATATTATCGTATTTTCAACGCAGCATTTTTACAAAATTTCGGAATATTGCAACTGATTATTTATATACAATTTTTGCTGTTACTGTCATATTTTCAACTCCATATTTACACCAACTGGTTTGCTATTGCTGCCGAACTGACCACGCACCAGTGGATTATCCGTACATTTATTTTTGTAATACCATACCTGTTGGATGAATCATCACTGATGGAGGGCGAAGGCCGAAGGACTTGGACGACTGGAGGATTAATCATGGGGTGAGTGGACTTGTTTTATTACCTTTATTTTTTTTTTGCTGTCTAATGTTGAAGTGGGAATGTGTGTGAGAGGGCGAGTCAGTGATTGAATGTCCGGGTGAATGTTGGTATGTGTGAAGTGTGAATGTGTGGGCGAACGATAGTGTGCGTGAAGTGTGAGTGTGTGAGCGTCTGAGAGTGATTGTGGAGGGGTTGGACGTGTTGATCGTGGGTCTTTCGCCAATGGGGTCGCCAGAGTCTTCGTTTTTCCACTTGTATTTCTTTCCATTTCTGCAAATTTTCGTGAATAGCGTACATGTCTGTATTTGTGCTGAAGTAGCAGGGTTACTTTATCGTTCCCATGGACTGAAGCTAGTTTGGGGCTTGAAAATCAATCTCGCTAGGTACGCTTCCTGCTATGTCCTTCTCAATGGTTCGCCAATGAGAAAGCGCTTCATTACACCTCTTTACCCCGGTCCCCTAAACACACAGAAATATAATTATTTGAGACCTCTCTATAATTTTCATACAAAATTTACCAAATTTCCTAGCTCTGTGAATTTTTTCAAATTTTTCTGTCAATCAGTGTCGAAACGTAGGGGAGGGGGGCGGTCTGAATTTTGCACTTTTTTGTTCATAACTCAAAAACTGTGCACCGCAAAGTTCTAAAAAAAAATTGCAACAAATTTTAAATTAAGTGCTCTTTCAAATGACACCCCACTCGCTTTGGTCAAAAAAAACCAAAAACCATTGGTTACACTGGTCCCCTAAACACACTGCAATATAATTATTTGAGACCTCGCTATAATTTTGGAGAAATCATGATAGTCGGGATTAGGGTTTCTCAAACGGGATCCTGGGATCCCATTTTCCCGGGTATCCCGCTAATTTTTATTAACATTTTTTTTACTTTTGTCAAAGATATTAAACATTTTCTCACTCGAAAATCGAGCAGTTTTTAATTCTTTTCCCTCTGTAGTAATTAATTTCGTTCAAAACTAGGAAAATGTTTTTTTGACACATATGGTGACACATATAAACACATCAAATTAGAACCAATAAAACTTAAAATAGGTAGATTTATCTGTGAAATCTACCTAAAACAAAACTTGCGCTTCATTTCTCTTAATTTATGTTTAATGGTTCTCTTATGAAGGCGATTAATAGAGAACGAGACATGTTTACAATGTTATTTGCAATGTCCTCTGGATTTATTTCATTGTTAGCACGAGTAACTGAGTTTGAGCCATCCAGCTTCCGAAGAAGACTCCAAGCTGTCCTACTAGAATGGGAAAAATCTATGTTTTCAACAGCGTTAATCCACTTTTGTTTCCTCGCGGTGTCCAGTGAGTATATTAAGTCATCAATCATGTCTGCCTCACCACTACTAAGGTGCTCCTCAAATAATATATATATCGCTCTCTCTACTCCAACCAGAAATGTATTCTTCACCGGAAGTCTCTTGGGATGCATTTCTTTGCAGTTGAAATGATGGCTCCCACGAACCTATCGTAATTTTTAGGAATATGTTGAATTCAGTGAATCACTGCATCCAACTCCGATCCATATTTAGCCCAGTCAGTTTTGTTAAAATTTCATCTGGATTTGGATACCTGCCTCAAAAATTACTGGACGATGTTGAGAGCGTGGAAAACCTTGAAGACAGCCCTAGATATTGGAATAGGGCTACGTTGTTCGTTTTTTGTGGAAAAGCACAGGTCGGGATTGTAATACCTTGGCCATCTAGCAGATCTAATTAGGTTTTCATGACTTTCGTATCATATAACAAGAACATGTTGTCGATTGGTCCCGTCAGTTAGTTGTATGCCATTGGGATTGTTATTTGAGTAGGACCACTGATTGTGATGGCTATTAAAGTCACCAACGTATATTGCTGTGTGGTGAAATAAAGGTAGAGTATCAGCTGGCCACGCTGTATTTAGGGGCTTGTTTACGTTAACAATCTTCGTGTTCGATATATCAACAACAATAAGATGAATATCGTTGTCCTCTGGTGTAAGTACATGGGTGCAGTTTATGAGTTCTGACTTAATATACGTGCCAGATCCATATGTTTGATGGTAAATAGCACTAATTAGTTTGTAACCAACAATTTTTCCTCTAGAGGTAAGTTGCGCTTCATCTGTTGCATGCATTTCCTGCCAGAATTACAACGTTGATATCGAAATAATAACTTTAATACTCTTTCTAAATGTTCAGTGTTTGACTTACTAATGCTTTCAATGTTCAATTGCAAAATACAGACTGAGGGTCTAATACTTTTTGTCTTATGGTGCTGAGAAGTATTGTTGTTATTGTGATTATGATTTTGGTTCATGTTCATTTGTTTGAATCACAAAATATGTAGCATATAACATTAAAAATATCACAAAAGAATTGGTTATTTTTGAAGCAACTAAGCAGCGCACAAATAATTTAGATTATACAATGCACTAATGACTATCCTACCGACATCAATTGAATCGAAAAGAGCTTTTTCTGTGGCAGGTCACGAAAATTCGGACAAAATTGAATGATGGCGCCATTGACAACCTAGTTTTTTGAAAAATGATTTAAAAATTAGTATTATGAATTTATTTTTGTTCCGTTTTTATGAATTCTTTTTTATTTAATTTTTAAAGTTTCTCTAATTAAAAATAATGGAAATTTAAAAATCAATAGCGCATTTTTTGTGCTGTTTTAATTTTACACATTTTTCTACCACCCTAGCTTTTTAGCGTTTCCCGGGATTTCCCGGGATTTCGGGAATTTAACATTTTTTGTCCTGGCTTCCCGGGATTTGAATTTTTACAGGAAATGTGAAACCCTAGTCGGGATTGGTATGTGAAACACACATATTAAATTAGACATGGAAATTTTTGATGTTGTTATAATTTTTGAAATATTTTTAGAATTTTGAAGAAAGTTTGTATTTTTGATTTTGTTATAACTTTTGCGATCTTTTTAGAATTTCGGAAAAGTTTTTTGAATTTCGAATTTTTGGTTTAGAAAAAGTTTCAATTTTTTATTTTGTAATATTTTTTTTACTTTTGAAAAAAAATTTGTTTTTTATTTGTATTTTGCAATATTTTAAGAATTTTGGAAAAAGTTTGAATATGTGAATTAAGAAATTCCAGACTTTTGAAAAAAGACTCAATTTTTGATTTTTTAAGAATTTTCGGAATATTTTTAGAATTTTGAAAAAGTTTTTACGTTTTATTTTATTATAATTTTTGGAATTTTGAAGAAAGTTTGTTCTTTTGATTTTGTTATAATTTTTGAAATATTTTTAGAATTTTGAAAAAAGTTTGTTTAAATTATGAATTTTTGCCATATTTAAAAATTTTTTTAAAAAAATTAAATTTTTGATTTTATTATAATTTTTTGGAATATTGGAAAAAGTTTCAATCTTTGATTTTGTAATAATTTTTGGAATGTTTGTAGAAGTTTAAAAAAAGTTTAAATTTTTGATTTTTTTAAAATTTTATAAGGTTTTTGGAATTTTGAAAGAAATGTGAATTTTTGATTTTGTAATATTTTATTGAAACGCTAGATGGAGAGGTTTTTGACTAGTTTGCTGGGTGTATCATCTTTTCATTAAGTTATATTAAGTTATGATCTGTTATTCTTTTGCGGCAACGTATTAATATTTCGTGTTTGTTTTGTAATAAATTTCTAAACAGAGTTTAAAAAATGCATGTACTTTAACAAAGAGTCTTATGTTTGATATACATATAGAATCCAATTCCGGGTACCCGGTACCCGTTTTTCCGAGAATCCCGCAATTTTTCCGGCACCGAAAACCGGTTCTGACATCAGCCAAATACTCGGTTTTTCGATTCTATATTTTTTAAACAAATTTTTTGTTCATTCATTAAAAAAACAACACAAGGAAATGTAACAAATAACAAAAACAACGTTTTTTCTTTTTCTTCTATCAAGAAGACTAGCTCTACACAGATTTTTATGCTTAAAAGGGTATATTCCATGCTTAAATTACGTTGATTTTCAACCGTGAATAAGCCAGGTATATTATCTATCTATCTATCTTCTACCTATATATGAGCAATTTCACGAAGATTCAACATCGTTTTGACTTGACCCCTTTTAATTTTGATTATTTTTTGTTTATAGATAGTCTTTGATAAATAAAAAATACAAGTTCTCTTAGAATTTTTTTTTTCGACCAGGGGTCTTCACAGGGTGCCCCTCAATTTTTGTTATTTTGTGATGTGAGTGCATTTTGACGAGCGATTGTAGAAAAACTACTCAATCGATTTTCATAAACGATATGTCGTTGAATAGGTATTAGAACCAAGTTTTTAAAAATGTACACTGTTAATTTTTTGAAATAATTTTTAACGGTGTAACATAAGAAAAAAATGGTGTAATTGAAAAAAAGATGGCATAGCCTTTTTTTTTTTTTTTTTTTTAAACTAAATTGAAGCTTATTTTATATCTAACAACTTGTGAAAGTTTAGGACTAGCTATATTTTTTGTTTTAGAGATAAAATTCGTTGTGCATATGACTGTCGGGAATCAGTTTTTTTTGTTCTGAAGAAAAAATATAAAAATGGCGATTTTTAGATTCAGATTTTTTTTTTATGTTAAATATCAAATATTTTATTATTAAATGAACTTTTTAAAAAGCAATTTCAGTCAAGTTCAGCAAAATTTTGCGACATTTTGTCTCGACCCTTTTTAATTTGGTCTATTTTGGTCTATATTCGGTTTATAGATAGCCTTTGATAAATGAAAAATACGGCTTCAAGTAGAATTTTTTTAAATATAGACCAAAATAGACCAAATTAAAAAGGGTCGAGTCAAAATGTCGCAAAATTTTGCTGAACTTGACTGAAATTGCTTTTTAAAAAGTTCATTTAATAATAAAATATTTGATATTTAACATAAAAAAAAAATCTGAATCTAAAAATCGCCATTTTTATAATTTTTCTTCAGAACAAAAAAAACTGATTCCCGACAGTCATATGCACAACGAATTTTATCTCTAAAACAAAAAATATAGCTAGTCCTAAACTTTCACAAGTTGTTAGATATAAAATAAGCTTCAATTTAGTTAAAAAAAAAAAAAAAAAAAAGGCTATGCCATCTTTTTTCAATTACACCATTTTTTTCTTATGTTACACCGTTAAAAATTATTTCAAAAAATTAACAGTGTACATTTTTAAAAACTTTGTTCTAATACCTATTCAACGACATATCATTTATGAAAATCGATTGAGTAGTTTTTCTACAATCGCTCGTCAAAATGCACTCACATCACAAAATAACAAAAATTGAGGGGCACCCTGTGAAGACCCCTGGTCGAAAAAAAAAATTCTAAGAGAACTTGTATTTTTTATTTATCAAAGACTATCTATAAACAAAAAATAATCAAAATTAAAAGGGGTCAAGTCAAAACGATGTTGAATCTTCGTGAAATTGCTCATATATAAAATTGAAAGTATGTGTGTTTGTCCTTTATGCATTAATACATCATTTATCCGATCATCATGAAACTTTGGGAAGTTGTTGTGTACACTTGCGCATAGGTAACAATTTTTTTTTTAAAAAACGGAACCCCAGGACCAAGTGATTTGCAAACGGTAACAATGCATTAATACCAATGAATTTAATATATGTTCGGGAACATATGTAAAATTCTAAATTTTCGATCTATGGGTGTGACAACCCCGCGTACTTTAGTACCTGCTGTTGGTAAATCAGTCAACGTGAGATATCGTAGACCACTGGACATGTTAGATGTCACTTATATAAGGGGATATTTTAGTTGGGCTGGCGGATTTCAACCCACGATAGCACCCTTAGTTTTAGTTATGGAATATTCTTTGACATGCTTCTAAGGTTTTGATGGACTAAAGTTTTAATGGACTAAGGTTTTGATGGAATTTTTTATTTTTTTGTATTTTTTTTAAAGAATGAACTTTTGGTCTTGCTCGAAGAAATGAGCCCAATTCTAGCTTTGTTCCTGCAAATTTAAAAAAAATGTGTTTTATTTTTGTTTCCTCCATCCTATCATGAAATATTGCCCTATGTCGTACATTATTATGTGAAAGGATTTGTTATTTAGTTTTCCATTCTTTAAGAAGAAAATAAAAAACAAAAAAAAAGAAATTTGCGTTCATCAACGTCTTAAAAAGCATGATGTTGTGGAACCTAGGTCTGAAAAGGTTTTTATGTGTTGTTGTGACACATATTGTGATTCCAAATATTTTGAAATTGCACAAATTTTTTTGAAATTTTCGGTGAAAAAGATGATGAACAATGCCATTAAAGCTAAGATTTTAAATGCAAAATTCGAAGGGGAAGATGTACTGTTGCCACGTATTCCAATGATCCCAACAAATATGGTATTTGAATTCAAACGATTAGTTTCCAGTGCGACACGCATTTGCAATGACGATCAACAAAGCACAAGGACAGTTACTGCAAGTATGTGGACTAGATTTGGAGAATCCGTGCTACACACATGCACAACTGTATGTGGCTGACGCGTTAGGAAAACCTTCTGATTTATTCGTGTATGCACTAGACGTAATAACAAAAAATATAGTGTGCTCACAAATATTTGAATAAATAAATAGAATTAAAACGAGATTTTGGAATTTTTTCCATATTAATATAAATAAGTTGCAATAAAAATAACACAATGTAAATTGAATATTTTCATAACGAGTTTTACTGAATTCCCTTTCTTATGAGATATCGGCAATATGCGACGGGCATAATGTTAAATAAACAAAACTTTTACACTTTTGGCGTAAAAAATAAAATTTTGATAGATTTTGTGAGTGATTAAGATCATCAACAGAAAACGATGACATTCTTCAGAAATACATTAAAGAAGAATTTGGTAAAGAAATTCAATTAATGATTGATGTAAAGACACGATGGAACAGGCTTTATCTTATGCTATAACGTTTTTATAAAGTAAAAAACAGCATTTTAAAATCCTTAATCGATCTCAATTTAACAATTTCGTTTGAAGAACATAAATGGGAGATGATTAATATTTTGGTGACAACGCTTGCACCTATAAAGTTAGCTGCGGAAGCACTATGTCGCAGTGATGCAACATTAATATCAGCTGATGCAACCATGAAGGCATGATCGATAATTTGGGCAGCAATGGCAAGTTAGAAGCCAAACTCGAATGAATTAATTTCTCATTGGATTTATCAAAGATTTTTTGTTGAATAAAAGGATTTTAAAAAAAATTATAACGTTTTTCTAAACTATAATGATTTTTTAATAGTTTTTAATTTAAACATTTTCAGAACCGGGTCCAGAACCGGGGACCCGGGTTTCAAAAAATCTAGCTCCAAAAAACCGGTTCTAAAAAATGCTTCGGTTCTGGATACTCTAGATATACATCGCTGCCCAAAACTAAAAACAATGTCATAATAAACGTTTTTTTCCAAAAACTATATCAAAATCCTTAGCCCAGACCGAAGTCTTGATATCTCAGAGCTGTGAGATGAAATATTTCCCCTTCATATTTTTATATTGAATTCAATAAGAAATAAATATTATTAAACTATAATTTTCACGACATATTCCGGTCATATATTTGAAACAAAATAACTGTTATCAATACCATGACCATTATTTCATCAAATCAATTATTTTTATTTGAAAAATATGTTTTAAAAAATATACGGTTTCTTTATTACAACATTTATTTAGTTTCTTTTAATTACTTTTTAATGAAATCGAATAGCTTAAAAATAAAACTATAAAAATACAGGTGCTAGTAATACTCGTAAGTAAACAATATCGATCTCTACGTGATCGAACTTGTGAAATATATTTACTGGTTTTTTATGTAAACAAAAAAGTAAAAACTACACTGAGTGGAATTTTTGCAAACTTATGTTTTTGAAGATTTTTAAAGTTCAATACATTAAATTGACAATAAGACCTAACTTACTATTTTCTGAGTATAAATTTTATTGATTCTTTTGAAACAAAATTATTGGAGCATATAGCATTATTATTGATCTTATAGCAAAATATAAACAAATCGTGAAAAATAATTTATATGTATACTATTTTGTTTATATTTTTATTTATTTTTAAGTTTATAAAAAAATATTGAAGTTAATTAGATGTTAACCAGACAATCCATTTCCAATTTACATGAATAAGTTAAACATTTTACAGGAAATATGTAAAGTAAATAAAAGTTTTCTGACAAAATTAAGGTTATCTAATTATAACAATATTTCGAATACCTTTGTATTAAAGATGTTTGATCTAGTTTTTTAGAATGGTTGCAAGATGTAGAAAATAAAACAAAAAGTTTTGCTTGCATAATTTTTGTTTTGCTTGTGGCATTTACTGTGGCAGATGCTTAGTGTAACTGTATAGTGTATGACTACAAATTTTGCAAACAAGGTTTTGGATTTGTGCGGGGTTATAAAGATCTAACTAATGTTAGGCCTACAATGGGTTTTTATTAAGGCAAGGAACAGACCTAGAACTTATCCCTGAAAAGATTCTGCACTTTTATTAACCTAGATATCATCTCTCAGGTACCCTAATTTAATTCATCTATTGATATTTTCTTTTTAAATTCAATTTGTTATTGTTATATGCATTTCTAAACACATAGGGTGTTGTAATAATAATTATAATAGCTTTTGTGTATAAAAATAATAATCAACATTGTGTCACCGTCATTATTTTTATTTTTAATATTATTATCCCATTGGTACTGCCTTTAGGCTATTGATTTTGAACAGCGTTAATTTATGGATTAATTGAGTCAATGTAAACAAAATTTTAAAAAAAATATCTATCAATAAAATAATTACATTATATGTTTAGATTTTATTTTATTAGTTTTATAATATATTTCATATTATGAAATATAATGTAAAACTAATAAAATAAAATCATAACATTACATTGGCGACGAGATCAAAAAATTTGACAAATTATAACAAAAATCTGAAAAAATATGAAAAAGCCATTTATCTTTTACTCAAACAAAATACGAGAAATTTATAAAAATAAAATACAATTGTTGAAGATGTCTGTGAGACACTAGCCTTGCGCTTTCTGCAATTGGCGTAGTCACCATACCCTGATTCTATTATTGTTTTTGCCGTCGTTTAGTAAAACATGGAACTCGATGCTTTCTCCTTAATAACGGTTTTACCACGAAAACTAGATTTTTAAAGTAAGATCAGGAAATAAGTCAGTGCATCAGTCGGTCATCTGAGCAGAAATTACAAAACGCTAAGCCAACTAATAAAAACGGACAACTTAAGTTAACCTATCTTTTCTATGGAAGAAAAATGTACACTGAAATGTAGAGGGACATAAACCTTTAAGCTATGTAGGTGTGAAGGGTTTTGAAGGGATTTTGTAAGCAATTAAACATATGCATCTATAAGAGGTTTTGAATTTTTTCAGTTCGGTCATGATAAAAAGTTAGTCATGATTGATTTAATTTTTTTTAATCTTATATTTTAAATCAATTATTATTTTAATTGAAAATAGTAATACAACTAAAACATCATATTTGTACAAAATTCTACCATGAAACCAATAAAACACCAAATTAATTGTTGTCTATTCTTAAAATAATATTTGTTTTGGGTTTTTTTTAAAGAAAATACAAAATTTCTTGTTCTTTGACTTTGAAAACCACAAATACTAAATTTTCTGGTTTTTATCGTAAAATTTCACTATAAACAATTTTTTCAAAAAATAATCAAAAAGTTTATTTTTTTTGTTCGTTTGAATTCTTTATATTTTATTTACTTGTTTATATTAAATTTATTTTTGTGTAAAGATGTAATGAGGAATAAATTCGTGTTAGGTAAAGACAGCTAAATCACCTTGTTTTAAAATAGTTGTTCCATAAGTTTTGGTTAATTGGTTGACCACCATTGTTTATAATCAGATGATTAAAAAGCAGGTTTTTGTTGCTTCAAGCTAGAACAGCAACCATCCAAAATACATGTGTCTATTAACAGTACATTTTGCTACAAGAGATGAAAACGCTGCTTTTTTGTGAGTGAAAATTTGATCACAAGACGCGTTCGCGAACGCGAAATGTCGTAACGAACGTAAAATGTGTATATCTCGCGTAGGAAATGCAATATTTGCTATTATAGATATAGCAGTGGTCGCAAGTGAATATAGATAAGTGTGCCAAAAAAATTCATTTTGTAATAATTGCTCTTCTTGCGTCCAAATGAACACTAAAAAAGTTATCATGCATAAGTAGATAAAAATAGTATATTTCGCTACAACAGCTACAATCTAAGCTCATTAACGAAAAAAGGTTTCATCTACCAGTTTTTTAATGCCACTTTCTGTAGTGTTGATCCCCTAATTAATCCTTAGAGCTATTTTAGACCCTTAGCATTGTTCCAGTTCTCAAAGCAATCCTTTTCACTCCGTTCCGTATTTTTTTTTGAATTAATCATTTGCTCAGTTCACAACATTGTTCCGAACAGACGCAAATCGCACTTTTTTTTTATTAATTAGTTAGACATGTTTAGCACACTAAATATGAAATATTCATTATTCAGACTCTATGAATATCAGAAGATACCATGTCAACTTTAAAGGAAGGAGATGAAGAAAATGGAAGGAATGAGGATATAGGGATAACTATACTAATTGTTTTAAATGACGATGGACATTTTCTTTAAATGCCTGAGGGGCAAATTCATCGGAAAATACAGAAGAGGGCATTGAGTTCCACAATTTGGTCACTCTATTAAAATAGTCGTTCTGGAAGGACACAGTTCTACAACGAGGTATTTGTACAACAAATGGATGAGATAACTGCGGCGGCTCTGGTTTGTCGATTATACTGCGCACATGATGGAAGGATATTTTGAATTTCCTTAGAGGAGAATTCGCTAAAGTTATATATTTATAGTAGATTGACAATTCAGTCACATTTTTTCTGTGCTGGAGTGAATCAAGCTGGTCCGTTAGTTTGGTATCACCAATCAACCGTATTGCTTTTCTCTGTACAGAGTCTAGACATTTTATTGTTGACTGACAAGCACCTTCCCAAACTTGACAGCAGTACTCCATACATGGACGAATAAAGGACTTGAAGATTAGCACAATTTGATCGGGATTGAAATATTTTTAACATCGACCAAAGAATCCTAATTTTTGTATTGCAGATTTAGCGAGGTTGCACACATGTTTATTCCATTTCAGGTTATTTTGAATAGCCACTGCAAGAAGTCTAACTGATTCAACCTCACGCAATTCCTCATGGTTTATTTTAATAGGGAAATTTTTATGTTGCTTTATTCGTGAAAGACGGCATAGTTTGGTTTTGGCTGGATTAAATGAAACAAGATTACGATCACCCCATTCCATTAAACGATCCAGATCTTTGTTGATAGAATCAATTAGCAGCTCTCTACCAGTGGTAACTGCAGTATGAGATCAAAATTTAGGAGATGCATGTGATGCATGCAATGTGCTGTCATCAGCAAAACTATGGACTGGGTGCACTGTGGAAATAAGTAAGTCATTAATGAATTAAAAAAACAAGGTTGGTGAGAGTTCAGAACCTTGGGGAGCCACAGCATTGGTTGTGAAAATATTGGATGTGATACCATCTAAGTTAACACGAAATTGGCGACTGTAAGAAAACTGTGAATCCTTGAGACAGTGAGATGGTCAATGCCATAAGATTTTAATTTAGCTATGAGATTTTTATGCCACACTTTATCAAATGCTTTAGAAATGTCAAGTTAAATAATAAATGTTTCGCCATGGTTTTCCAGCGATTTGTTCCAGAGATGGCATACGTAGGCTAACAGATCACTTGTTGCATGACTTCTACGAAAACCATACTGTTTATCATCAATAATTGGCGACATTTCCAAATAATCTACTAAATTGTAGTTCACATATTTTTTTCAAATGTTTTAGCTAAAACCGACAGAATTGCAATTGGTCTATAATTGTTAGGACCTATCTTACTGCCTTTCTTTGATATGGGTTGAACGCCAGCCAGCTTCCAAGAATCGGGAAATATTCCGGTTTTATAAGATAAATAGAAAATTTTTGTTAAAATTGGAGCTAATTGCTTAACAAAGTTTTTAAGAATGAGGGGTGGAATACCGTCGGGGCCAGCAGATTTGTTGATATTGATAGAAAGAAGCATTTTCCGTACAATATTGCAACGAAAAATAATTGGTTTCATTTTCGTTACAACTGGGGAAATGAGTGTAGGAGAGTGGGGAGGTTCATGTTTGAGGTTCATGTTTGAGTTTTCTGCGAAAATACGACCCAAAAGATCCGCCTTCTCTTTCGAGTCGCTCACGGGAATGTCATTCAGAACTAAGGTTGGAATAGAGGATCGAGTAAAATTGCTTTTGACTGATTTAACTGCCTTATAGAAACTACGTGAGCCAGATGGGTGCTCGGCGAAGTTCTTTGCTTTCTTCTGGATAAACGCCTCTTTGTGCTATGTATTTCAGGTGTTCTATTTGCGTTATACATCTTAAATGCTTTGCGTTTATTCCTCACTGCCTCATGAACATCCCGCGTGAACCAAGGTTCAGTTTTAGGAGTGATTAATCGATTTGGAATAAACCGCCGCATTCCGTCTTTTATGATTTCAGAAATTATTATTGCCGATGTGCTAGAATCTTGATCAACACAACAAATAGTTTTCCAAGGTGTTTTATCATAAAAGTTTCTCAGTCCCTCCCAGTTGGCGCGTTTATAGTTCCAAACGCGACGAGGATTTGCTTTAATTTGTGTCGATGATGTAAATTGCACTATTGCTGATATTAGTAAATGGTCCGATGTTCCGAGGGGTTGTTCAACTTTTGTCTTCGTAGTATCTGGCTCGTTTGTCAAAAACAAACGATGATGTGAATTGTCTGAGATTCTAGCGGGACACTCTATCATTTGCGTCAAACCGTGATAATCTGCGCGTATCAGTTCGGCTTGTCTTCCTACGTCGTCAGTGCGCGATTAATACTTAAGCCATTCTTTATTATGAATATTAAAGTCTCCAAGAATGGCCAGTCTTGCTTTAGGGTAGTCCGTGGTAATCTTGTCTAGATTAGCCGATATTTGATCGAAAAAGGGACATCCTGGGGGGAGAACTTGGGGATCTATATAATCCTATTATAAACATAGTTTCATCAACACCTGAGATCGTCCGTGCTATAGAATTATGGTGCTTAGAGTTTAACTCGTAGGCCTTAATTCTCATACATGAAAGTGAATCTCGAACAAATACACAGACACCATGCTTGTTATAAAAGGAATGTTCCAATTCGTTACTAGGTATCCAGTATTCATCTAGATCCAATTTCGATGCTTTGCCACTAACAATTCTTTCGGTAAGAAACAATATGTCAGGTTTATTTTTTTTGATGTAGTGATGAAACTCGTTTAGATTCGAATTGAGACCTCTTATGTTGGTGAAGTCAACGCTAAGCTGTTGGTTCACTCTGCTGCCATTTTGTTGAGACAAAGACTTACCCTTCGACATTGCAGGTATAGATACTGCCTTGGCCAGGCCTAAATTTCAACACTACACAGTACAAAAAAAACTGGGTATCTCTCTCACAAAAACACGATAGCAGGTTTCATGCAACAGTTGCACGATAAGGGAAAAGCAAAAAAAATGGGGACACAAAAGACACTAACAAAATTGAAGAGTACAAATAAAAAGTTAGCTTCGAAATTCCTACTAACAACTAAAACGAAATTTTACATTTCTTGTTACCAGGCAATACGAAACAAATTTATGCTTTAAAATAATAAATAAATTTATTACATCAAAGCAATATAAGGTAAAATTTTACCTGCCTACCTTCCTGGTAATAGCAAATATAAAATACCAAATAATTTTTTAATAAAGAACAATCTCACCAATTATATAAATATACGCCTCCGTTTTTCACCACTTTTATTTTCATAAACACTAACACACTTCAGCGTATTTTTTCTTATTTTATCTTACATGCAAAAATAAAATAAAACAAAATGCAATTTATTTTTCTATTTCCGATTATTTTTTTTTTCTTTAAAATTTAGCAGACAACCTTCTTCGTCTAACTCCGCTTGATGAATGAAGTCTCCGTTTTTTGCCTGATTTCTTTTCCTGGACTAGAGTTGTACTTTTCTGTTTCATACCACTGCTCCTTACAAGATACGCCCTACTAGATTCTTGCGTATCCAGAGCTAGAGTGACCTTACTCACAGAAGCTACTCGACAGAAGCTTACTTTCTAGAATAGCTCCTAAATATTTTATCTACCATTTGCTACAATTGCCAAACCTCGCATGGTAATTGGTCCCAGGTTAAACTTAAACGGGATCACCGTAGTTGTACTCTTTGTAAAATCCTACAAAGTGTCTCCTAAAACTAATCTCTGGTCACAATGACTATTTTATTCATATAAACAAGCTCCTTGCAGCCATGGTTATCTTATATGGCCAGAATTTTATAAACCACTGATCTCCATATAAAGTGTGATTAAATCACCTTTTGTGGACTTCCTCTTGTCTTGGTTTTAATCATCGCGTTAAACCCAACAAGTAAAACAACAGCAAAACAATTTCATCTACAGCAAAAGCTAGATCAGACTGTTTTATTACTTGTTTGTATTAACATAAACTATAGTTGGAATTTTTATATATATTTGGAAGTGTTCTATATTTAGTATTTGCTCTGCAGATTAAATGAAAAACCTGCTTCAAAATTATGTCTAATCTAAAAGTTTTTAGTAACACAAAATTTTTCTGTTTTCTAAAGTATATTATGAGCTTGCATTCATAATATACTATAGTAAATATCATAACCGCTATTGTAAATACATATTTTGGGAGGACGTGAGTGCTTCGAAGCGCTAGTATATTCTCTATCTCGACAACCGAATTTAAGATTTTCCATCATACCAACTGTACCGACATTAAAAGTTTGGTTCCTGGAATTTCCCGGCGGGAATTCTCGAGAAATTATGAAATTATCACAAATCTCAAGAATTGAAATTTTTAACATTTTGGGCAAGTCCGAATCTCGATAATTGCCAGATTACTCGAGAATGCCAGTGTTTTTAAAAAAAATTTTATATCAAATATCAATTCAATATCAATTTTTGAAAAAACAAACTGAAAATTTTCATATAAAATAAGTAAACAATTTTATGCGAAGCTCTTAGTCGCCAAAATGTGAACTTACTTGCTGCGGATAACATTCTTAAATTTTTTTACACAAAATTGAAACATTTTGCACACCGAAGTGGGTGATGAGTTCTTATAATCCTAATAGATAGCTACGTGATCGAA
Source organism: Diogma glabrata (assembly GCA_963693315.1). Taxonomy (NCBI): domain Eukaryota; kingdom Metazoa; phylum Arthropoda; class Insecta; order Diptera; family Cylindrotomidae; genus Diogma; species Diogma glabrata. Next base: position 270,115,660 of record OY856188.1, read on the forward strand.
ACCCTTTATTATCTGGTTTTAAATATTTGCATGATCCGGTAAACAGCTTTTGTGACAAATTTAAATTTTGCTAGACGTGTTCAAAAACGACGTAATTGGCTCGTCTTTTTTCTTTTCGACAAAGAAGACCAAGCAGTGCCTAATTCTGACGATGGTGCCATAATAGTCAAGAACAGCAACGAAGAAGAATATCTAACAAATTTCCCCGCATGGAGGGATCAGTTTTTGTTGATTTGTAAATTTTTTTTAATTTTTGATCTACAGGTGTGACAACCCCACGTACACAGGTCCTCCAGTCCCTGCTATTGACATACAAGCTCACGTGAGATATCACATGCCACTGGCAATAGCAGTGAGATAGTACTAGCCAAGGTGATATCTAAGGCTGAACTCTACTATTCAGTCACCGGTAGCCACTGTTATGCCCACTAATTGTGTGATGTCCAACATGTAGCGTTTGAAAAAAGTCTACAATCATATACAGAACAATTTAGATCACCCCATGATCGCCCCATCAAACATAGTGTTATTGTTATGGGTTCACATCAATTTGTTATTGTTATGTATTCACATCATCTCTACATAGATATTTATAGTTTTTTAGTATCATTGTATCTTTTGTTTCAAAATAACAACGAAACAAAGGAGATGAAATGTATGACCTTTTTTCGTTTTATATGAAAACCTGAAAATTATAAATATTCACTTTAAAATTCTTTTGATGTATTAGTTTATATTTCCCAAAGCTGAAATAATGGTATGATTGTATCTAATTAGAGGGTAATTCCTATTTTTAATTTTATCTTTCAATTAGCTGGAAACAATAGACATTTGATTGAACCAATCTCTTAATCGGTTATTTTTATAATTGTATTAATAACAACGAAAGCTGCAAAACGAAAGGACGCTGTGCAATCAAATTCCTTTTCACTCGTTTAGGCTAATTTAAATAATATATATAGTTGAATTTTGCCAAATTTTACTCAGTTCGTGAGATATTTCCAAAAATATAAAAACTCACTTTAAATCGAGTCGTGATTTTTTTCGAATTAAAATAAAATTTCTAGAAGTTCGGAATTTAATATTATAAAGTTTGTAGTTTGTAAAAATATTAAATTTTAGCTATTCGGTTAGTTCGAATGTTATGTCAAAAATATTGCTAAGGAAAAAAAAGGAAGCCTATCGGCATGGTTATTGGTGATAAAAAAAATTAAAGATGATGTAATTAGGTTTCAAATTTTTCATTGGATTGTTTCAAAGCAGAGGCCGTGAACAAAATGGTCAAATGTCGCGGATTGGGTGAGTTTGTTCCATAATATATTAAATTACACTTCTATGTTGATACGTGAAATATGGAATTGTTACGGGCGTTAGCACTTTGGCGGGAAAAATGGTTTGTAATTGAAATTATTATTATACGAGTGCTTGTCACGCTGGTTCATCTTTTGATTTTATTCACCTTTGGGGTGATTAACATTGTATATTGCATTCTACGAGCGTCTATATGGATGACGCTCTAAATTTTTGGAGAAGTGATTTTTTGAAATGCAATGTGTGATTGACTTCAATCAACATTATTTTTAATCTATTGTTTCTCTCATTGTTAATTTATGTTGCATGTTAGATATATAATAAATTATTTTTGTTTGTTCTAGAAGTCAAATAAAATGATTAAAATATATTTCTTTAGAGATTTTTCTTGTGTTTGAGTCCGCGCATGGTCCGTTCATTCATATATCGTTTAAAATTAATTCCCTTGGATAAATAGACACCGTATGTTTTTATTTATAATAATATAAGTACCAATCTCTACAGCACCTTCAATCTCAGCTATGAAGTATTCCTTGATGATGGCACGTTTTTGCTTGCTCGAAGAATTGAGCCTTCATATAACTCTATAAATCTGGAACTGTTGCTCGTTTATTACGGCCCTAACAAATATGAACAAATAAAAGATTTTTTATTTAATATTATTTAATATTAGTAAATTGCATTATTATAGCTTGAATAACTGTATTCATGAATTTTATAACTAGTTTCTGCTCGGGAAGTTGTATAGAGCTGACTTTTAAACAGATATTCTTTAATAAAGTGGAACAAAGTGAGGTACTCAAAGTTTTTTTGTTTTTTTTCCCGATATATTGAACATTGCAAACATTTCATTCGTACCAACATTGACCTAAATTCTAAAGAATCCAAAAAAATATGACGTATCCGCTTATCGTATACATATAGCAATTTGGCACCAGCCCTTGCATTAGGTAGATTTTTCTATGAAATCTGCCTTAAAAGTTCTTTTAACTTTTTTATAATATTAATAAAAGTATTACATAGAATCAAGGCTGGTTGGTTATATAAAACAATTATAAAATATTATATAATAATAATAATAATTTTTTTTAATAAAATAGGAAAACAATAATATCATTTCAATTCAACTGTATCCAATTTCAGTTTGTTTATTTGAATGATCACTGTACGACGACAAGATGATAAGTAATCGTTACTTGCTTTGAGCATCACACTCTGTACGATACAACCGTCATGCTAATTTATTTTGTTCACATGCGTTAAGAGGTTTAGTACTGATTGTTAATTTTGCATATATCTGCATTCCATCTTCAACATGATACATTATTTTTCTAGAAATTCCTAAATTATGTTAGATAGAATCATTATGTTGTCGATTCAAGTGACTAAAATATATTAGTCAGATTCGATTTTGTTTTCGTGATTTATATACAACATTATGTTTTGAATGATTAATGATTTCTTCAGTTTTATTTTTAACATTTATAAATTAATTAATAGTTTTGAAGGGATGTCAACTTTTTTAAAGGTATCGAAAGTAAAAATAAAATTTTATAAGGTTTGATATACCTAATTAGAATTTATTTATTCGAAATAGTTGTAAAGGGATATTTATGTAGTTGTAATGGTGTCAGGTTTCTTCAAATACTAATAAAAGATATTGATAAATTGCTACCTGTTTCCAATTTTCTTGTTTAATTGAGCTTATTTGAACTTATATGTTTCATGAAATTAGTATTAAGTCTATAATTCTAAGAAAACATTTTTTAATTAAATTCTGATATCCATGGCAAAGGGTTAAATATTATTGGAATATTATTGATTCAATGCATAGGGTTACCAAAAATATGACATTAGTGAAATCGATTGCCGTTAGCTAGAAAATCACGGCCGACTTTTTGGTTAATATCAGTAAATTGCATGTTTTTTTGCATTTTCAGCTTTTAACATGTGTAGTAATTAGATCCTTTCCTCAAATTGTGTTGAAGATTCAGAAATAATTTTGTTTTAGTTTAGCATTTTTATTATCTAAATTTATGAAAACGGCACATAATCTGCAACCATCTAATATCTTGCATTTTGCTATTATTTGAATATTGTAACGACTCTGCGTTGGTTCTTTTCGATTATTGAGCAAATGCGACAGTAAAAAGACGGATCTTTGGTTAACAAAATCTCAAACTTTATTTATCAACAAATTACAGCAACTTCCGATTTTAATTACAATAAATTCTAGGGTCTCCAATTTATGTACGATAAATTTCACCGCTTTTCCACAATTTTAATCAATAATATTCGGAATCGTAAAATCTGTATTTACTATTCCACTAGGTTCAAATTCTTTCACTATTAGTACCCAGGCTCAAGTACCACCCAATTATTCCTTATACTTGCGAATATTTATAAACACTTTAAAACTGACTATCTGATATTTTATTCGCTTATTTATATCCAAAAATAAATAAGTAGAAACTTCTGCTAATCAGTTGTTGTTTCTCACTGTACTTTTCTAGAAAACAATATTCGAAGTACATGCATCATGAATAGGCCACACCTCCTTTAATTCATACTTGTATTAATGTAAACGTTTGTATTAGCGAACTCATTATATAACAAATTTAATTTGCATTAATTTATTCAAAATGTATTAGTTAACTCATTCTTTAATCCATCTTTGCAATAGTTTGAATGTGGAAAACATTTATGCAAAATGTATTGGATATGTATGAGTAAATTAAATTAACCCATTATGGTCGAAACTTATTACAATGTGAATAAAGATGGATTCAATTGAAGAACCTCCCAAAATAACTCCATTTATTGTAAAAGCAGATTTTGAAAAATCGACAGTTAATTTTCAAATATCTTGACCTATTCCTACTCTTCAAAAACAGTTGAAGTTAAGTCGTTCAATTTGAAAGTTTGCTCGAAACGATCCATTTAACGTAAATTTTGTTTTCTCGAATTACCATTATTAGAAATATGTACCACATAATCTGCAACTAATTTAAAAAAAAAAAAAGAAATTCGTTGTGTAATAGGAATAGCAATATATGCCACCCAGACCTAGGTCGCACAACAATATGCGTTCTGGGATGTTGAAGGACGCCAGTTTTTAAAGAATTGATAATAAACTAAACTAATTAATGAACTTAATTAAACAATAAATCTAATCATATGGTAGAATGAGACATTTTAAAACTCTTTAATTAACGAAATAACTTAATTAAAATTAAAATGCTTCGCCAAGTGCCGACAGTTCATACAATTGAATTTTATAAAAATACTTTTATTTTTTTATTTATTTTACCGATATAAATGTAATATTCCCCATGGTAAAATTACCGGTGAAATTGGTAATATTATGTATTTTATTTAGGCTTGGCAAAATCGGTAAAATTCCAATAAAATATGATTAGTCTTTGTTTAATAAAAATTAAAGTTTGTGGAACAGAAATAACAATAGTTATATTCAGGCTTAAACACCAATAAGAAGGTAGCGGCATTATTTATTGATATAACTAAAGCATTTGATACCGTTGATGATATACTATTACTTAATAAATTACTATCATCTGGTTTTAGAGGAATTGTTCTGCACTGGTTTAAATCTTATTTAACAAGTCGTACGCAAAGAATAAAAGTAAATAATACTTTTAGCCATGATATTGAGATTACGGCCGGCGTTCCTCAAGGCTCAGTCTTGGGACCAATCTTATTTTTGGGTTATATAAACTCACTCTGTAAACTTGAGATGGAAAGTTCATTGTTCGCCTTTGCTGATGACACTGCTTATCTGTATTGTTGTGATGATTGGACGACTGTTATGAACAAAATGAATAACGATTTAATTAAACTCAGGAAGTGGTTCAATATTCATGCAATGGTTCTGAGCTCCAAAACTCGGTATATGACATTTGGTTTAAGTAACGATCATAGTAGCCTCTCAAACGCATTTATATATCATTCTTCAGGCTGCTTGAATACCAATCACTGTTGTAATAAATGTATCAAAATTGACAAAGTGTTAACTTTCAAATATTTAGGCTTAATCTTGGATACAAAATTGAAATTTTTACCCCATTGTGAAAAAATTCGTAATGAGCTTTATTCGTCTATATCTAAGTTGTTTATTTTGCGTGATGTTTGTCCTCGTCAGATGCTGAGATCACTGTACTTTTCTCTTGAAAATTCTCGACTTGAATATGGACTGGTATGCTGGGGAGGTTCATATCTGATTAATATAAAATCACTTATAACAGCTCAGAAGTTTGCTCTACGTGTAATTCATTTCAAAAAATCTAGAGAACCGTCGTTTCCACTTTTCATGAAAGCGAATATATTGCCCCTAAGACATCTTTACGTTTACAAAGTTTTGAGAGTTTTTTTCTTGAGAGGTGGCTATAATATAGTTAAAACAATTGAGCAGTACAATCTTAGAACGAACACTAGATGTTTGATCGAATTTACCAGAAAAGAAAACTGTCGTCGCTTTTATTCTTTTATGGCCCCTTTCCTCTACAATATTTTACCTGAGTCTGTAAGAGATTCTCGCCCTATTTTCTTGTTCCTGAAAAATCTAAAAAAGTGGCTTTTTACAAAGACTAATATTGAAATCTATTTTTAGTAATAAGTTTTACATAGGCTTAAAATTGCATTTATAACTTTGCTTTTCTGCATACATCAATACTTCGTTTCTCTCTTGTTTTCTTTTATATTATTTCATCAACTCTTCTTTTTTCAATTATTTTATATCTATTAACCTACAATCCTATATTTTAATTATACTAGGTCATTCAATAAGTCCGTAGGATGACACATAGATGGCGTTACTAGAATTTTTTCCATATGATTTTTATTTAGTACTAACCTTCAAACGATACGTGTATAAATTTGACAGCAATCTGACTATTTATTCGTGAGTTATAGCATTTTGTGTGAAGCAACTTTTGTTTTTGAAAAAAAATGGAAAAAATTTGAATTTCGAATTTTAATAAAGCATCGCTTTTTGATGAAAAAAAATACAGTGGAAACCAAACAATGGCTTGATAAACATTATCCAAACTCTGCTCCATCGAGACAAACGGTAGAGTAGTGGATGGCTGAATTTAAATGTGGTCGTACCAGCACAAAAGATGCAGAGCGCAGTGGACACCCAAATAAGGCTGTTATTCCAGAAAACATCAAAAAAATCCACAAATTGGTTATGAACGATCGCAAATTGAAGGTGCATGAGCTAGCTGACATTGTAAAGGTAGCAAATGGTAGTGTTTTTACCATTTTACACGAATATTTGGGTATGCGAAGGCTCTGTGCAAATTGGCTGCCGCGTGAGCTCACAGTCGCCAAAAAACAACAACGAATCGATGCTTCAGAGGAGTCTTTGGCGCTATTAAACCACAATAAAAGGGAATTCTATCGTAGATATGTGACAATGGATGAGACATGGCTTCACAATTACACACCAGAATCCAAAAGACAGTCAGCTGAGTGGACAGCAGTCGACGAACCGAATCCAAAGCGAGCAAAGACGCAACAGTCGGCCGGTAAGGTGATGGCGTCTGTATTTTGGGATACGAACGGAATAATATTCATCGACTATCTCCAAAAACGAACCACCATCAACAGCGAGTATTACTGTGAACTTTTGGATCGATTGAAGGCTGAAAGCGCAAAGAAACGGCCACATTTGCAAAAGAAAAAAGTGTTGTTTCACCAAGATAATGCACCGTGTCACAGATCGATGAAAACGATGGCAAAATTGAATGAATTGGGCTTTGAATTGCTTACCCACCCACCATATTCTCCAGATTTAGCCCCCAGCGACTTTTTCCTGTTTTCAGATCTCAAGAGAATGCTTGCTGGAAAGAAATTTAAGTCCAATGATGAAGTAATCGCTGAAACTGAGGCCTATTTTGACGAGAAAGAGAAATCGTACTATAAAAGTGGTATAGAAAAGTTGGAAAATCGCTATACTCGTTGTATCGCCCTCGAAGGCAACTATGTTGAATAAAAAAATCGAGTTTTGTCAAAATGTTGTTTTTTTCTTACTTATCCTACGGACTTATTGAACGACCTGTTATATTCAGAATATTTTTGTTAGTTTTATAACCAATAATGCACCTCACGCAAGTTGGTAGCTATAATTTATTCAACTTCTCCAATGTTGGAGCATTTGCAATAAGCGCTTTACGCACTTCTAAATGTTCCTAGTATTTTACCATCTTATATCATATTTTTGCATTTTTAGTGTCTTATAGTTATTGATCTACATTTTAATTAACTTTTTTTTTGTATTAACTATTATGATTTTTATGTAAAACTGTATTGATTAAGATTAAATGTATTATTGTATATATATGTTTGGTAAAATAAAATAAATAAATAAATAAATAAAATAAATATTGATTCTACATAAATGCAATGAAATACAAAACAAAATTGTATTAAACATCAATTCTCGATATATGTACATACAACATTTTCAAAAATAAAATCAACGTCACATTGTTTCTAAGAAAAAGGGTCAAAAAATGAAATAAAATATATCGAAAATAATTATGTAGATTTCTAGAGCTTTCTTTGTAAAGAATGGATTTTCCCAGAATAAACCAGAAATTAAGCAGAATGATATATGTATAAGGAATGCCTTTTATAGAATGAGAAATAGTTTTGAATTAGACTGTGTGCGATATTCTAAAGTTATAATTTAAATTAGATTGCGATAGTTTAAGCAGATTGTGATTATGGTAAATGAAAATTAATTGTAAACAAAACGATGTATCGTGACCATAAAACCGTATTTACCGTAAGCTTTATTTTAATTGTGAATAAAGATTTAAGTGTTATTTAATAAAAAGCCAAATTAATCTTTTTCATTTAATAATCCAATATAGAATTATAAGTCACTAGAAATGAATGTATTGAATAAAATGAAAAATTGCTTTGAAAAGTGAAAGATCCGTAACAAAAGTTTTATCTCAATTCCGATCGGTTCGTGAATCGAACCGGCGTCCTTCTGATCAGGATTAATGGTTAACCATTTAACCAACTCGATAAGCGACGAGATAAAATTTTGTTTTTTGGACGATCGAATTAACCTCGCAATTATTTTAATTCATTTTTAGTGTCAATTTCGGGTGCCGAACCGACCGGAATTGAGATAAAACTTTTGTTACGGATCTTTCGCTTTTCAAAGCAATTTTTCATTCTATTCATTTAAATACATTCATTTGTAGTGACTTATAATTCTAAACTACATAATGGTTGGATCCATTGCTATCGTATAGATAAAAATTTTAATAAAATCTTGAATAATCCAATATAATCTAGAAACTTCTTTTTTCTCTTTAAAGTCAGTCACCATACGATGATTTTCTTCTCGTTTCGTTATTCTCTGTTTCACTTTCGTTAGTTTTAAGACAAAATTTGATTTACAAGCACAACTCAACTTTATTTCAGACAATATGACAAAATGTAGTCGTAACAGGAAATTCGAAGTAATGTTAAAAAACGTAATAAATAGCTACCTCTGAAAACCTCGGCCCCAGTACAAAATGCATTTTGAGGTATGGGACGCTTTTTGAAACCTCTGTGTATTTTCCTGAAGTTAAATTAATCGGTTCCGTGTCATTTCCATTTATTATGGATGTGAGGATATCTCAGCTGATTGATCGATTTGCAGCTGGACACTATTCGTAGGTAGTTTTAGAGTCTTTAAGTGCCGCACGTAAGTAAAGTACTTCAGGTAAGCAATTATTTCTAATTTCGATCGGTGAATTGGAATACTTTTTCAAATAGTAGCAATATTTCAACTATTTCGAATGATGCAAGAGCCAAATCTTTGTCATTTAGGGATCGAATTGCTGCCAGAATCATTCTACATAATATGAAACGTTTATCAGTTCCTCTTGATGTATCTAAGAAGACGGTTTCTCCTATCCTATTATTGAAAGTTTGCTGATTACTCGTGCTGCTGATTGCCCCCAAAGGTCACACGTGTTGTAATTTTGTTCACGACGCTATTTTACATTGAACGAAGCAGCAGCAGCAGATCGATTTTATCTCCAACGGTTGAGAACTTACCACGCAGCAAATCATTATCACCACTTCATTGTAAATTTTTGGTGCGAAATTCACGTTAAACTTTTCTCGCGTATTTGAAGGAAAATATCTTCATTGATTTGCTAGTTACATTTTTTCCATTGAATGGGAATGAAACAATGTGCAAACTGACACATGCAACGCTGTTGACAATTGCTGTAAAAATGTCGAACCGGACTCATTTTTACACAGCATGCGATAAAAGTAGCAATCTTGATTGGCATGCATCCGGTACAGTCTGAGTATAGTAAGTTTCCTTGAATATGCGTGGTTGGCTGTCACTCGCTCTTTGCATTTGCGTCGTTTAAATGCTTTTCTATAACTTCCATTCCATGTGTGTTATTTCTAAAAATAAATTGCATGACCATCTTATCCAGAATCTCATTCATTATTCTGATTAATCGACGTTTGAATGCATTCAAATTCATATCGAAATCCCAGTAGTTCAAATTCGGTGAAGCAGATTATTCTTTCCAAAAAATAAAATTAGACAAATTTTAAGTGCGCTTTGCTTTGTATGGTGGTGCACTTTAGCATAAATAGAAACGTGACTTTGAAGAAAATGTAATATTAAATAATACTTAACTCTCGATTGAGGAAAAGTAGCGTATACATAAGTATGCACCATATACGCGGTAATTCGGCTGGTTAAATCTTGTAACAAAAACATTAACTTGTCCGAAAACATGGTCTTATATTCTGCATGATATGCTAGTAGTGCCTAACATTTCATCATTCTTGATTTCTATTGAATTTCTGTAAGACTTAATATGAATCATTTTGAATACGACGCATGAATTTTTGCGATATTTTAGATTTTGTTATATGATTAGTGAACTGAGCCGGCTTTCGTTGTATGCCTCTCAAGCACACATTGTATTTTCTACACGAACTGTTCGTTTTCTAGCCACTTTTTTTGATTTCTTAGAGATAAATACAAATTAGGACCGGATTTTTTAAAATAGTGAAACTAGTGAAACTAGTGAAACTAAAAAAAATTAACTTATAAGGTAATAGTCGAGATAGTTCAGTTGATCAAGTCTGTTGATCCAGGTATCTTATGTTTCTTGAAAATAACACTTCGGTCTACATAAGAGGTACGCTAGAATGAGAGACGAACACTATACACAACTTTAAACAACTCGCCTGCCACGATAATCGCAGCAAAGATGAACATTCAGTGAGTGATGAACATTCGAAGCAAGTTATATCAATAACACATATACATGCATAAACACCGCAACAAACAAAAAAGACTTCCAATTGCGGCGTTATATGCTTAACAATTAAAACAATAAGTCCATAAAATATATACAAGCTGGTTTGAGCATAAAGCATTAAGCATAACACCATAAAGTAAGAAGTAAACACCACCCAAAATCAACCCAATACCTATGTTATTTCGTATTTATAATTAAATGTTAGTTCATGGTAAAACAACATTTTTCATAGAAAACAAAATTGGTATAAATTTTCATTGGATTTCAAGTAGTCCCCTAATAAATAATAAGAATTCACTTCAACTCCAAACACCACATGGCTTTTCAAATTTAATTTGCAGTTTCTTAATTATTTTCTTAAAAAATATCAATCGAGAAAATAATTTATTTTTATTTATCTTATGATTGACCTAATTTATTCAAACATAAAATGTCATGAATCATCAACCTGCACCCTTACTTATTTAATCACAAAAATTAACAAATAAATATACGTTAAACACTTACAGGATTCCAAAACGTTATCCATATATCCACGAATTTTACAACCGATTATCAATTTTTATTTTTAATTATTTTATTTCACTTTTTAAATTAAAACTATTAAATTAAATGACAACTAACGTGAATTAACTTATTCCTAATATAAATAAGAAATCAAACTAAGAATTATAAAATCTTATTTATATTATATAAAAACGAATACACGCAATTTTTATTTTGACGACGCGTGCGTATTTGCACCACTGAGGAAAATTAAGGTAAACATATGGAAATGGAAAACCATAGCAACGTTTATATTTTTTTTTGTTTTTCAAAAACCATGTGCGAACATATACATAGATATATATACATAATTATGAAATAAAAATTGTGGATCTATGTATTTGTGTTATGAATGAATTACTATTGTGGTATTCTCTTTTTGTTTTGTTTACCTATGTTTACCTGCTTTGTTTGTGTAATGTACTCATATGAATCATATGTGCATATTTTAATTTATATTCAGTTAGTGTTTTCTAAAAATGGAATGAACTATAAATAATTAGTCAATAAATGAAAATATTTGAAATTTTAGAGTCAAAGTATATAGACAGTATGTATATAGCTCATTTAAAACAATAATCTAAATAACTCTTCCAGCTCAGTAGATTCCCGAACACTTTCGCTTCGTATATCGCGGAATAATCTTGTAGATATCATTTCACTTGCTTGGACAGGAATAGTAGATTCTTGTAAGAGCTTAGAATGAAGGCAATTCTTCACGAGGACGAAGTTTCCCGAAACGAGCGTAGCAAGTGGAGGGAATCATCCGAGTGAAGAATTGCCATCATCCTAAGCGAATACAAGATGCTATTTTATCCACGCCTGTAAAATATTTCGTTTAATTTCCAGTTTTCATGCAAAAATTTGTATCGCCATATTGAAATAAAAACACCAAAGATAGCGTAAAACAAAACAAGTTTTTTGTTTAATTTGTTAGGGGAATATTTAATAAACCATAGAGCTGTTAAAGAATTTTGATCAAATTCACTAGTTGTGGAATGAATACAATTACAATGGAAGACATACGCATGGAAAGCATATATTCTTTAGTAGTCGTGGATAAATTATTTTCTGAAATAGCTTGAAATAGCCCGAAGTAAAGATGATTATATTTTAGTGTTGTTGCTTGGAATATTTACAAAAAGTAGAGTCTATCTTCAACGTTAGGATTATAGTCTAGTCATTTTAGCATAAAAAAGTCCAAGCGGCAAGTATATCCGCTAGAAATAGGTAGATTTCGAGATCAGACAGTTTTGTGTGCCAGTAGAATCTGATATATCAGATTAGTTTAAACAACACAAACTATTTTAAAACAGATATCGAATAAATTTTTAAAAGAAAATTAGCTACATATAAGCAAAACTATATCTATCCAATTTTGCAACAAACAAATATCAAATCTACCACAGAAGATGTGTGTGACAATTTATGACACAAACCTACGCTATATCGTATGTCGTCCAATTGCTGCAAAATATAAAAATAGCTTATTTCTAAGAAAAAAAATTAATTTCTTCTATTCAAATCTTTTTTTTTTTTTCATTGACTGTTATAAGGTTTTTGGAAATTGTAGTTATGGATTGTTGCAAACTTTTTTGTTGAAGCTAACAAGTAAAAACCCTCTAACTGCAGAGGTTTATATATATAAAAAACGGATTAAAATGTTTCCACAGATTCTAAATTTATGAAGTTTTTAAAAATATTAGTATCCGAACGGCCGTTATAACGGATTAAAAAAACGAAATTTTTTTCTAGTATAAAGCCTCTAGTTATTTAACCATGTGTCAGATTTTTGTGATTTGCAAACTTGTCCAAGATATTAATAAAAAACACATGTTTACGGAAGGTTTTTTGATCTGGATCCACAAATGCGACCGTGAGAGTGCCGGTTGATTCAAACGCATTTTGTGTTTTACAAGCTTTTTTGTTGGAGCCGCTCACTCAGAAACCTCCAACTCCAGAGGCCTTTTTTTTTTAAAGAAACTGATTAACAAGGTTTCAAAAATTCTAAATTTATGAAGTTTTTAAAAATATTAGAATCTAAACGGCCGTTATAACGGATCTAAAAAACAGAGTTTTTTTTCAAGTATAAAGCCTCTAGTTTCTTAACCATGAGTACGGATTTGGCTGATTTACGAACTTGTCCAAGGTATTAATAAAACGCACATTGTTAGAAAAGGTTTTTTGATCTGGCTCCACAAATGCGACCGTGCGAGTGCTGGTTGTTTCAAAAAAATTTTTTTGGCAAACTTTTTTGTTGGAGCCGCTCACTCAGGAACCTCTAACTGCAGAGGTCTATTTTTAAAACAAATTGATAAAAAAGATTCCAAAAATTTTAAATTTGTTATCTTTTTTAAAATATTAGCATCCAAACGGCCGTTATCATGGTCTTAAAAACTCAATTTTTTTTAGAAAAAAGGCTCTAATTCCTTAACCACGTGTCGGATTCTGCTGATTCACGAATTCGTCTGAGATATTAATAGAACACACATGTACCGAAAATTTGTTTGATCTACCTCAACAAATGCGACCGTGACCGGTCGTTTTATCTCATATCGTTTATATATATATATATATATATATATATATATATATATATATATATATATATATATATATATATATATATATATATATATATATATATATATATACATATATATATATATATATATATATATATATATATATATATATATATACAATTTTTTTTTTGTTTTTCGTCTGCTTATCATATATAGTCGTTTGACACAAAAATTTTTCCGAAATGCCGAGATGAAGCCCATTGCAATAGGTAGATTTTTATATGAAATCTACCTAAAAAGGGGTCAACCCCAATTAGAGATAATAAGCTCAATTTTGGTATATTCCTTCATTTTGGCGTTCTAAAAGTTGTCTCAAAAGTCTCATAAAATCTCGTGTCTGCGTCGTAAATTATTAAAGGTTAAAGGTAACAAAAAACAGTTTTTCGCGATTTTCTCAGTTTCTATTCTATTGCTCCAATTATGTTTACATTTATTACAGAAATTGTGACCAATTTTATTATTTAGAAACAATTTTTCATGCGCTTAACCGTTTTTGCAATAGAAGGCGATGAGCGCACAGCGCTCAGCCATACGTACTATAATGCGAAGTGGATAGCGTGTCTGCCAAAGGCTTTGAACTCATTCTGGCACTGATGAGGTTACGAGTTCGAATCCCAACCGAAATACGTAAAAGAGAAAAACAGAGTTTTTTTCTGATTTATTTCCAACAATACCTTTGAATTGAACAAATTCAAATTATTTCCATAGTTACTTGAGTTTATTTGCTCACAAAAATCCCGAACTATTTCTAACGATATTTTTTAAAATTGAACAAAATTCAACAAATTTATTAGTGTCAAACCTAGTCAAACTTAGTGTAGGTTTTGTATAATGTAAAATTTTGTCTGCGTATCCAGGTAAAGTATAGGTTTCCGTGAACCTTTCAAACAGAATATCTGACATGAAACTGACAATGGGATAAAAAACAATAGAAATTTTTGATTGAAATTAGTTGATTGGAAAACGATGGAAAAATGATTAAAGCAAGAGCATAGGGAGAGCTGTAATCATACGAGAGGGAAAAGGATAATTTGGGCAAGCTATATGTGCAAAGTTTTTTCTAAGACACTGTATAAATATAAAAATACGTATTTTATTTTTTTGAATGCAACACCGTTTTGCAAAAACTTTAAATTTCTTAGAATTATAATTTTCTTGATTGAAATTTGAATATAGATTTATTCACTAATTAACAATTTTGTAAACAATTAATTTCAATTTGAAAGCAGCAATTTTCTAGTGCTCAGATAGCGCCCTGATTGGGTTTGTTCTAGTTTGATTAGACCCTGATCATGAGTGTAACATTTTGCCCAAACTTGCCCGTGATTGGGATAGTCGGAATAAGGCTTGATCAAGTTCACCATATAAAGTGGAGAACAAAGTTGTTTTATGGTTTGATTATTTTTATTAAAAGAATAATACGTAGTAACAGACATAAATATTAGTTTTTGGGTTAGTGTGTTTTTAAAAAATGTTTTTGTTTGTGGATATTGGTGTATAAAACGTAAATGCTAAATAATCGTGGAAAGAAAATTGTTGCGGATTCGTTCAGAGAGAACTTTGAGAATATTGATCAATTATTAGATGTTGGAATCCAATGCTTGATAGAATTACACAACTATAAAAATATTAAATCAGATGTGAATTTGACTGTTAAGGAAAAACTGCACCGCGCCAGACATAATTTGTACAAAAAAAATCACAGCACATCGAATCAACAAACAAAAACGCTGTTAACGGTTTTCGGAGAACATTTGAAAAATATTTACTATCAAGTGTTTACTATCAAGATTATTAAAAAATTCAGATCACGGCAGAACCGCAACATTAAATCCAATTGATTGTCGTTGGAAATTAATCAAAGGCGTCTTGCAACCCATACGAATGACAGACCCACCCGCGACAAAAATGATTAAAGATGCAATGCAAAAGGATGTGAAAGTCAAACTAGATGTGGAACACCTTGTAGTTGAGAGGAGAATAACGTACACTGCTCTGGTTGAACTGGTTTGCCCGGCTGAAATGACAATTGAATAAAAGGAAGGTTATTATGGAGAAGACCTCACCAATCCTGCATCAGCAATTCTCGAATATGACTCTGATGAGGATTGATGTCAATTATATTTATAAATTATTAGCTCATATCATTGGGGATTGAATTTTTTTAATTGCACCTCGGATTCATGATCAGCGACCCCGAATACCGCCGGGAGACGATTTCAGATGCGAAATATTAATTATTTCAACCACTTTTGGATTGGTTTTGAGGAATTGGAATTTAACCTTCACTTGGATCTCGAATTCGTATGCAACGATTCCGAACATCCCCGAGAGACGATTTCCGAGGTGAAATTTTAAAATTTTCCAAAAAAATTTATCGTTGTTACTATTTGAGATGCTTTTTCAGAGAGGAAACTCCCCCAATTTTCTCATTTTTTGAGATAATGCAGGGGTTAGTGCTGATGAATGTTCCTAAAGGTCTAATCCAGGAAAAAAAGAAAATTTTAAAATCGGCACTGTTTCATCACTTTTACAGATTTTCCGGCTTATTAAGTGGACTAACTATACTAAACACATCGGAGGGGGTCGTTTTAAGCTATTTGTATTTCATAATTGCTTTGAAAAACAGATTTAATTGTTAAACCTGGCGAAACCCCAAAGTGCATATTTTCTTTTTTTTGGTTTTCTAAAGATTTAGTCTTTTATTTCTCAAGACATACTAAAATTACAGACAGGCGTTTTTTGTTGACGGGAAAACCCCCATTTAATTGTTTTCTTATAAAAAATATGCCAGACCTGGCTGTTCCCATTTTTTATAATGAACTTTTGAAAAATCCAGACATGTCATATTTTTTGTTTGTAAATAGTCAAATGGGGTTTTCTCCGCAACAAAACAAAACGCCTGTTTGAAATTTGAGTGTGTTTTGTGAGTGTGTGTGTTCGAGCAAAATTAAACTTTCCTTGTTTCTAAATTTCTTAACAAATTTCGAGATACCCTGTATCACCAATAGTGAAAAAATAAATAACGACGTTGGTCAGGATTGAATTTTTGATTTTACCGACGTTCTGATTTATTTTTCCATCTATGAAGGATTTAAGCTGTTTTGGGTTGTAAACCTGTCCATCGTGCAATAACAAAGTATAAGATTAATTCTTTTATTTTTCTATGTTTTTTGCCTCCACCAAATATCTAGGAGCCGGGAATCCATCATCGCTTAGTGCGATTCTACAGACAAATTCAGAAAAGGCTCATGATAGGGATTGATGTACTATATTTTCAGATTCCTTACGGTACTCAACGGTAAATTTACAACCTTGTAATTTGAGATCAACTAGCTATTTTTTTCGGCACTGGTACTGACAGGATTGTAGGTTATCCTCAACCAGGACAAGAACGATCGCACAATAGAGTAGCACATCAGTCGCATATTGTTAGAACAACAACGGTTGCAAAACAGAGTGGCACATGAGTTGCATATCTGCAGGATAACAACGATCGCACAACAGAGTAGCACATCAGTCGCAAATCGATAAAACAACAACGTCTTGCATCCTCCTTCGCTGATTTGTATTTCGAAAACTATAAATAATTTTTATTTCTTTATTACTATATAGTTACATTATTATTTTTATTGGAATAAATTTTAAATGTTTGGGGAGAAAGATGAATATAATTTTTAAAAAAATTTATTATGAATAAATTGAAATGCTGTAAAATGCAATTTTTATGGATAATAATTTATGAATAAAAAGAAATCATTTTTGTTGAGCACTAGATATATCTTATATAGTTTATGAAAACACTAATTTTTTATACCAAAAGAATTTATTTTGTGTAGAAAATAACTTGATTACAGTTTAGAAAATACCTATAGAATGACAGCATAGCTGTCGAAATCGATAGGAAGTCAATAAATTCTTTTAGAATCAAAAATTAGTGTTTTCATAAACTCGCCATAATTTTTTCATTTTTATGTTTTTTAAAAATAATAAAAAAACAATAAAAAAAATAGTGTCCGGTCCGGGAATTGAAAGCTCGACCGTTCTCAAATCTCAAACTTAAATACATGGAAAAAAGATACTTGCCGTGCTTATTGGTTGCGGTACCTAGTTAAAGTAAACCCACAGATGCTCTCTCACATAGGGGCAAAGGTTAATTTAATCTGCACCTCCTCCCTCCTTTCACCCACAGAAGCCCTCTCACATAGGGCAAAGGCTAATTTCAACTGCACCATACAGCTTGAAGCACTAAGGCTTCCACCAAATTGCTAAATATACAGATCTCACAGATAAGTAGGCCAGCATTGGTATCGCTGCCGGTAATAGAGCGTATGTCAGTATCAGATCCCATATGGAAGGGAGCTCATTATAAGCAGGCTCACAAGCTCGGGTCCTTTTACGGCAGAGTGACCCATTCTACCGAAAAAAAACTACAGATAATGGTTCCACGTAGCAGCCATAAAACCTCTCATATACCAGAATTCATCCAACCATAACCACTACGAGTCCAACCTCAATGTAAAGCTGTGGCTCACATTAATGCTTTACCCCATAGTATCCGAGAAAGCCGATTGGGTCACGCTTTCGGCTTACGCTTCTCCTATTTACCAGTGAGTTGGTCCGGCTGGATCGACCGGTTAGCTCAGGTACCTCGAGTTCGCAAATCCCCGTGTCATGTTCTAATCAGACCAGTGACCCCTGAGGGGTTGAAATTTACTTGAAATGTTTTTATATAATTTGAATACATTTTCATGTCTCGTGCAAGGCAAACTTCTAGACTCCAACAGAATCTGTTAAAATGTATCTTTGATGATTATTGTTCTAATAAAGTGAGTTTCGCTAATTCTACTTAGAAGACAGTCACTCCACTAACTGTTGTTCTCTTCGATAACTCCGAAAGATAGCACTCTATCGATTTAAAGCTCTTCTCTTCTCTTCATAAAGCTCTTCTCGACAAGGCAAATGAAGGAATTGAATCGTTTGGTAAATGAAGGAAAGGAATCCATTACTTGACAAAGCTAAGCTGAATGAGCGTGTGAAAGCTAGTGTCTATAAGGAAGTGGTTCGTGAAAACGAATATGTAGATTAAATGTACCACCATTATACCAAATAAGTTCAAAAAATCCACTCCGAGATAATTTTTTTTGTTTAAGACCAGGAGCTATAAAAACATGCATCATTCGTTGTTTTCCTGAATATGATACCAATGGGCAAACATGTCCAACAATTCCTTGTCTTTCTCTTGATGCGGATGATTCTAAGAACGGAAATGAGGTTCTGTAAAAAGGTATTCTGAACCTGCGCCAATGACAGGTCTACTAGTTCCCCTACCAATAAGACTGTTGACTGGAAGTTCAGCTAAAATTATAATGGCATTGGTACTTTTATTCGATTCCAAGGTCCAAGTCGCGATAAAATTTGGTTATTTGCAGTTTTTTTCGTTTGAAGCAGAACTAGACAATTGTATCGGTTGTTTTCTTCAGCAGTGAAATTCTACACACAATCGGCATTTATTAATGATATCAAACTGATTTAAATCTACCAGTAGAAGACCATGCCAAACTAAACCGTATTTAGAAACACAAACCAAAAACGTAATTGGGTTAAATAAGGACACTAACTTACGACATACAACTACCTTGAAATACAAAAACGAGGGCTATTGTTAAAAACAAAGCAATTTTTTTTATTATTTAAAACGAAAACGTAACTACTTTTGAAATTCTTATTTCTTTTTTATAAGAAAAAGGGGTTCATTCATATACAATACAACAACACCATGTACATATTTCAATTCCAATTTTCAAATCATAAAGAAAGAAAGAGAAAATAAAATAAAATGAAAATAATTTGTATGAAACGAAAAATTCTTATTAGAATAAAATATTAATTGACATGTGACAAATAAATGTGCCTTGGACTTCACGTAAGGGTAAGTATGAGTTTATTTAGGTTTCAATGATAGTTTTTAGTTTTCCTTTTTACCAAAAAAAGCATGAGCATTTATAGATCAAATCAAAGAGAAAGCAGATGTCATGTCGTACAGGGAGGTGAGGTCATTGGGGAAACCGAGAAACTTGGAAGTTGCTCCACCGACAAGAGCTCAGCTCTTAAATAATAATAATAATAAGTCATTATTATTCTTGAATAAATCATCTCTTTTGAGGTAAACTAATCCTCTGGTAGCTGCCCAATCCTTTCATTCCAAACTGACCAAAGCCTATCACATTTTTCGACGTTTTGGGTTATAACGAGTTTAAATAAGCTAAAAACAATGTCAGGCTTCGACCGCCCGGACAAGAAATGTGCTAAAACTAGTAATAAATGGTCCAGTCCTCTTCACTTGGCCGAAAGGAAAACAATACAACATCGCTTTTCTTTATGATTTTTCGCAACAACTTACAGGCTCCACTATATTCTCAGCTATCGACTAGGTAAGTGGGAACTTACCACTAAATTCCTATGAAAAATGATCATCAACCTCAACAAGTGTGATTTCGCACAGCTTAAAGTTAAGGTTTTAGGTCATACGATTAATTCTAACGGAATTAGTCCAACAGAAGGATGATCCATTTCTATCGACGTTTTATTACTTATCCTGCTTTCTGAATTTTAGATTTATAACACCGACGAACCACAGCTTATAATCATAAGTGTAATTGCATGATCGAACGTTTTCATAGTAATGTGTCACGATCAACTAGATTGCACACATACTCTCCCAAAAATGCTTCTTAGACTGCGTATTGCTTGTCGAGAAAATTTTAAATCTACTTCTGCGGCATTAGTGTGTGGATCTACTTTACGCTTGCTGGGACATTTTTTATGGAAAGAACGATATAGGTTCCACTGTTGACTTTTGTAGCTAGCCTAAAGCTTCATTTCAACAATATCGGACCTGCTGTTACTTTTTGTCATTATAATAACAACGTTTTTGTTTTAATCGATTGGAAAAGCAGCTCACACGTTTTCCTCAGAGTATACACGGTTGCCGTTGCAACAATCCTACGATAAACCCTATTTCTCCATCAATAAAGATGACAAAACCTTTACTGAAAATATTAGAGGAAGAATAGTTAAAGTAAGTATCGAGAGACCTAAACCCAGTTATCAGGATAACACTAAGTCT
Organism: Diogma glabrata; assembly: GCA_963693315.1. Lineage (NCBI taxonomy): Eukaryota > Metazoa > Arthropoda > Insecta > Diptera > Cylindrotomidae > Diogma > Diogma glabrata. The sequence goes on from OY856188.1 coordinate 270,136,554, forward strand.
GTCCGATCACTGATCAACCATTCACCAATAATATCTAGCTTTTAATTCTTCGATTTCAATTTTGAGCTCTCCACACAAAATTAAATAAAACCATGCGATTTAATTTCCAACCTTAAACCTTTGTTAACAGGTTTGGACGAATGACGGAAGACGCGTGCAAATCCAAATTGTTAACATCAATAATGAAATTTAAAAATTAAAATTTTTGTTTACGCAATAAGTCTTTAATTCAAGATTCATAATTATTTCAAAATTTATATTTTCTCTAATACTCACAAAATGTACACATCTCTTTAGCGTGATATTTCTATATGGCAATATCACTGATGAGGGAGTGTATGTGGCGTATTTTCGAACTACTATTAAGATTTAAATTTATTTTCATAATCAAGTAGTTAATAAAAACTAAAATTATAAAGTATTTGTTGAACTTGTATATTTCACCAATAATTATTCTTCACTTTAATAAAAAACTAAAACTTAGAATTAAATTTTAAAACTTTTAATTTTTTATTTTTCGTGCTACCGGTTTCAATCTTATAAGATCATCTAGAGGTACTACACAGCAATTAAAAGTTCCCAAGTGTGATTTTCTTCTAACGATAACATTTCCTTACTCATAGCTTCTTTCCACTCAGTACTGTTGATACTTCGCATCGCTTCTTCAAATGTATCTGGTTCATCTATAGAACTTATGTATATTTCAGCTTCCATCAAGCTTTCTTGAGCTTGGTTCAATCTCTGACGCTTATCTTATTAACGGTAATACGAGTGACTTCCTCTTCCGAAACCTCTTCTGGTTGCAAGTTACTTGTGTCAACTACTTCAAATCTCTCGTCTTCTACTTGACATTCCTGATCAACCTTCTTAATTACATCTTTAAATGGTAGCTTCCCTGTTTCTTTACATTGAATAGGCTTCTCGTGAAAGTAGACATCTCTAGATAAAACAATTGAGTTCGTTTATGGGATATAAACTCTACAGCGTTCTTCTCCATCATATCCAACCAAATACCCTTTAGTAGCTTTTGCATCCACCTTCTATCGTTTTTGTTATAGCAAGTTGAGTCTATGATATGGAGACGCTTAATTCTTAGTTTCTTACCTATCCCAAGCTCATAAGGTCTACCTCCTTTTACAGAAGATTTCCCGGTTCTATTCAAAACATAAATAGCACTACTCACCAACTCTACCCAAATCGCGTCTGGAAACTTAGCATCTGCATTCGAGTGCTTAATTGTTCTTGCCATTTTAATGACAGTGCGATTTTCTCTTTCACTACGACCATTCTGCTCTGGACAATATGGTGCAGTTAGTCTTTGTACTATTCCTTTACTCTGAAGAACTTCCTCAACAGCAGAATTGTGAAACTCTCCACCGGTATCTGTACTTCGTAAAACTGTCCTTAAAGACAACAAGATAGCGTTACTTCTGGAATGATAAAGCAAAAGGTCCACAAACATCTGTTGATACAAACTCACCCGGATACGATGCTTTCTTACGAGTTCCAAATAGTAAGCGATGTACCTTCCCATAAATACAAGGTTCACAAATTTCTTTTCCTAACTTCACAGTAATGCCCAACTCTTTCTGCAACATTTCCACAACATGCCTTTTATCCTGGTGTCCCCACCTCTTATGATAAAGCTGTAGTGTGGAACCATCTGCAACAGTCAAATTTGCATGTGCAACTGCTGGGATCATTTCAACAACTTCTCCGTTTACACTTAGATGACACTTCGTAGCAGATGACTCAAAGTTACTATTCGGGTTTCTGTCTTGAGGTGCTAGCAAAGAAAATAAATTTCGGGACGCCTCTGGTGCATACCATACTCCTTTTGAAATCAAAGAACTTGGAAATACCATTCACAGATGATGATACCTTGATGTCACCTTCTCCAAGTGCCATTATGGAATTATTTCCAGCCGTCTTGATACTCTTGGGACTGTTGAACTCTGTGTATTTCGCAAAATGTGCCATCGAATTCGTGATATGACGAGTCGCTCCGTTGACAATCCACCCATTGAAAGATGATGGTTCTATCGACAATGCCTCACAAGTAATTGACGGCAGGCCTAATTGCGATTCAGTTGTGCTATTTTGATCCCCATGACTTTTTTCAGGTCTTCCAATCAGCAATTTACATTCTACAATCTGAAGCCCAGTCCCCTTTTTTTTGCAGTAATTACAAATGTCATCTTGAAACTTGCAGCTAGAGCTTCTTGAGGAACATCTTGTTTGCTAAAGTTTCTTTCAAACATGCGCAATTGCCCGGTTAACATCCAACTTGACTTGAAGACATCAAAGTGAACGGGTAAAATGTGCAATGTCTTACAAACAAGGATCATCTCCTAGAGTGTGTTCTCGTTCTTTTCTCAAAGTCCGACGTTCAAATTATAACAAAGTTTTCTTAAGACTGCCACATGGGTTGATACATCGGAATCTACGGTCCATGTAAAAGCAAAGAAATAATTTGCAAATCTTGAACAACTGATCTTTTGATGATACTTCAAACTCCTGTTTCAAAGCATCCCATGGAATCTATGGCTGTCTCTTTATCCATAACTTTGTGGTAAACGTTGTCCTGTATCGAGCTGGTTAGCATAGACTTTGCGAAACTGTTCGCTTTGCGGTATAAATTATTCGATTCCTTCCGCTTCTTCTGTTCAGCCTCAGTCGCCGTTGACTGAAGAACTGCCGGTGCTACCAATCTCCCATCGATAACATCTAGAGCTCCCTCATGGTAGTCCAAAAGATCCCTTACCTTCCGCTTCCAAATCGCCCATCCTTACTCTTCTGACATAATTTTCACATTTTCACCAAATCCATTCATTCTTTAATGATATTAGCTGAAAACTTGTAAAAATATTTAAATATTGAAGCGCGAATAAGCCCATAACCTATTATAGTAATGTAATTTTAAGAAATAAAAGTCTATTTGGAACAAAGAAAGTTTTTTAATTGATTTTATAATAAATATTATTTGACAGAACAAAACATGGACTTCAATATATATTTAGTCAAAACCTTCAATATAAATGTAGTACACAGAAATATGCTCAATGCTGTCAAAATAATCAAAATTTCGTTTTCAGTTTTTGCTTACCTATTTTTGTTCATTTTTTGGCTTAGCGTGGTTATTGTTTTCGAAGTTTTTCGAAAACTATTAAACCCAAACTTTGCATGTCTAGCCATTTTTTACGAAAATGATTTTAACATTCGGTTGTGGCGATAAATTCCAATGGCACAATAATAAATAATTGCACAAAGCAATTCCAACAAAAATGAATAACAAAAGTTTTCTTACGCATTGCATATATAGTTTATCCTCTTATTATTGAGAATCAGCCTAACATTAAAATTCCTGGTAAAAGAGAAAGAAAAGTTGCCTGCATTGTAAAATGTGAATAACTTCATTTTTGTTCGCTTTAATAAAGATGAAAGTCAGCTTCTCATGGTAAAGATATTCTACTGCCACGTCATTAGAAATTACATAGAAAAAATATTTTAATTGAAATTTCAATCTAAATAAACTTTATAAAGCTGTTTTCGAAGTGATTTTTGAATACCTATATCAAAAATAATTTCAAATAGTTCTTCTAATAACGTCGGCCATTTATATATACATACTTTGCTAAATTTTTTTTCATTGTTCCAATAAGATGTTCCTATAAGATTTCACCAATCACCATATTTCCAACTGTTTTCTCAAAACTGGGGTTAAATAACTGTAATTTTACCACACGATAGCAATTCAATCTCCAGAAGCATTCTTCAACAATATTTTTTTTCCCTTCTCGAAGAATCCATTTCCAAGTCCACCGTAATTTTCCAAAATTATTAAAAACTTACCGTCATTAATAAAGTTTATTTTTCACAGAAAGTTACAATCATCGATCATCAAACAATTTAAAAATATTTAAAAAACGTACACTTTCTACTCACAACTCAAAAAAAATTCCATCTGGCACCATTTATTTTAATACATTTTCTCTCTTCAAATCTATCTGTCATCTATCTTCAGTCTTTAAAACTTCATTGTTTTACAAAGTTGTGTCACAAAAATAAAGTTTATTTATTTTTATTTTTCATTTTTGTTTTTAATAATTAAATGTGAATCTTTCAACATTTATTTTAATTCATGGTAATAATAAATATATTTGTGTTATATAATATATTCAATTAAATAAAATATATGTTTTATTAATATTAAATGAGATATAAAATTGTTATTTTATTAGAATTTATAGTTCAGAAAGTAATTTTTTTTCTGTCGCCATTGGTTGAGAGAAAAAAAAATCTTATATGTCAAAAAAAAAACGAAAATCTCTTGTCAGTCTCATTAAAAAAAACCGAAAAATTTTCAAATTGGTTATTTTGAAAGAAAAATAATACATTTTCCAGTAGAAATGATGGGAAATTATTAAGAACTTTTAAAGAAAAGTGATGTAATTAACTAAAATGTGAAATTTGTTTGTAGTTTAATAATAATCGAGAAAAATTTGGTTTATAAAAGTAAATTACAATTATAGAAATTGATTTGGTCTGATTTTTTGTTTAATTATTAAAAATTTCTAATTAAATTATTTACAATTGTTATAAAAAAATATTAAAGGTCTTTTGTATTAAAAACAAAAGCCATAGAAATGGTATAATGCTACCTAAACAATTTTGTTTTTAAATTTTGAGTAATCAAAATAAACAAATTAATTTTTAACTTGTAGAATCATCTAGGTAAAGGTATTGTTGTTTTTTTAAATAATTAAGTGTACTATTGTTTGTTGACTGGTTTTTCGAGCTCGGCAAGTTTTAAGTGACTTATTGTTGTGTTAAATATTGTTGTAATGTTTGATAATATTGCAGATTTAGTTGTGTGATGTAACTTAGAATTTAGATGATATTTGTTGAATTTTTTTGTCGGTACACATGGATATGTGTGACCGTGTGACCACACCGAGACGATAGTGACTGAGACTTTTTTATTCGCTCATCGCATTTGTTTTAATTTTCTGGTCTGAGAGTTTTGACATGAACCAAAAATGTTTGCTAAAAACTTAACTATGCGAGTGTTATTTATAAATATAGTATTAGGAAATGGTGAAATATTGTACTGCGAACAAAAATATTTACTTACCCCACCTCTCTACTCTCTTGTGATAACCGGCTAAAACACCACTTTCTATTAGTTATTACCCCTTTTTCTGAATTAAATCTCCACAGTGTTTGATAAGTTATACTAAGGCTCCTTTCTTCAAAAGACAACATCTGAATTTATCCGTTCATCTTTTTGCCCCAATATCACGATAATGCTATTAAACCCGTGTCTACGTGCTCCTTCTTTGCACCTCCCTTGACCCTTGTAAAAAAATGATAGAAAACGATAGAGCCGTTTTCTATCGTTTCCTATGCGGTTTTTGAATGAGAATTTTTTGTTTTCCTTTATCTCCATGTAGGAGCATAGGACGTCTACTAGGCTGGACCATCTGACTCTTTTGGGGACAATCACCTTCAGTTCACCCCATGTCCTGCCGATTTGTTTTGCTTCAGCTAGCGCCGTTTTCTTCCATGTCATGGGTGGTCTTCCAACTCTCCTTTTACCTTGTGGATTCCATTCTAGGGACATCCTTGTTATATCTTCAGCTGATTTCCTCAGTGTATGTCCTATCCATCTCCATTTCCTTTGTTTTATCTCGGTCTCAATGTCTAACTGCCCTGTCTGCCGTAGAAGTTTCTGGTTACTGATAGTGTTCGGCCAGAAGCATTTGATCAGTCTTCTCAGGTATTTGTTCACAAACACCTGTAGTTGATTTGTGATCTTTCTTGTATGTTTCCACGTTTCACACCCATACAGCAGTACTGACTTGACACAGGCATTGAACATTCGTAGCTTTGTCTCTCTTGACAGGATTCTGCATTCCAGATCTTGTGAAGCATTTTGAACGTATTTCTGGCTTTGTTAATACGCTGACTGATATCTTCTTCAGTCCCGCCTGTTTTTGCTATAGTACAACCAAGATACACAAATTTGTCAACTTCATCCACTTGTGTATTGTTGATGGTAATTTGTGTTATCGTTTTGGTGTTCAATCTCATAGACTTTGTTTTTCTGATATTAATGTTGAGACCGACTGCATGTGCAAGGGTTGATAGCTTCTGTATTTTCTGCTGCATGTCCGTATGTGTGTGTGTAAGTAGACAAATGTGATCTGCGTAGTCTAAATCATTGAGCCGGCTGGTTGTGTTCCATTGGATTCCATTTGGACTTGCATCATCGAACTTTTTCATGATACTATCTAGTACTATTAGGAATAGTAGCGGGGATAGTACACAGCCTTGTCTCACTAGGGCCGGGGAAAAATATCGATATATCGATAAATGTCGATAATTATCGATATATCGAATATCGATATATCGATAGTATCGATATATCGATAGTATCGATAATATCGATATATCGATAATATCGATATATCGATAATATCGATATATCGATACATCGATAATATCGATATTATCGATATATCAATATATCGATATTATTGATATACCGATATTTTCGATATATCGATATTAATTTCTAATTTTCGATTGGAATCTTGCTGTTATTATTCTGCTACTGATTGGTTTCCATTCGAGAAGTGCTTTCTTTGCGTTAGGTGTTGTTAATATTGCTACGCCTTGTTCATGTGTGTTGGATTTACCAGAGAACATAATGTGGTGTCCTTTAATTTCCTTTAGCTGTTTTTCCATCTTACTTCACTGAGTCCTAGTATCTCGATGTTTCTGTCAGAGTTCTGACATTCCAGTTTCCTATTCGTGTCCGGGTACGGTAGCCAGGGGTCGATATTTTGTTTTTGCGGTTGTGATTTGCTTTGTTTTTGTTTCCAGTATACGTTGCTTTAATCGTTTGAATTTCGAATTCCCTTTCGGATTAACGGGTGATTGGGCCATCGAATCCTAGCCAGTTTCTAGGGCTGCTGGATAAGGTATACTGGCATACCGTGCGCGAGATATTCCTGTTTCAGTGTGATTCAATCATATTTCCATAATTATTTTGATGAAGTTCCCAAGCGGTCACCCGTTTAAGTTGTAGACCTTCACAGTGTTGCTTAACTTCCTTGTAAGTGATGTTGTCGTCTTAACCACTTCTCCATCTCGCCCACTGAATGAGAATTAATGGGCTGGAATCGTTTTTTTTTCCATAGAAACGGATGCGAACTTTTACGTTTTGCCTTTTGCGGCGGAGGCAATTTCTTTCGTTTTTGACTGTTTCTTATCGTTATTTTCTGATAGACATGAAAATCTAGGAAAAAGATCGAACCGTTTTCTATCGTTCCTATGCGGTTTTTGAATGAAAATAGATGGGGCTGTATCGTTTTTTTCTGATAGAATGTTTGTATTGCTTTAATCGTTTCCTATCGTTTTTTGGTAGATTATGCTATCGTTCTGAATCGTTTTCAATGGGTATCTCACATTATTTTATTTTCTGTTAATAGGAATTGAATCGGTCATTTCAAAAACCTCATAAGTCACTCAATTAGAATTTTTCAGAAATCAATAAAAACTGTTTCATACACAAACAAATGAGTTTTAAAGGACTTTTTTATGTTTAATTTAGTATTTGAGTGGTAAAAAATTAAAATAGCGAATAACCATTACAATTTATTAATAGAAATAATGAAAAAAAAACTGAAAAACAGTTCTTGACTTATGTTGTTTTAGCAAGAAATAGGGTTAGTGGTATAAAGTTTAACCAAAAAAATCGTAGTAATCATATTTTTTATTGCTTATTAGGGTTTCTCAAACGGGATCCCGGGATCCCGTTTTCCCGGGATCCCGGGGGTAAATTTTCATCCCGTTTTCCCGGGATTTCATCCCGGGATCCGGGTATCCCGCTAATTTTTATTAACATATTTTTTTACTTTTTTCAAAGATATTAAAAATTTTCTCACTGGAAAATCGAGTAGTTTTTAATTCTTTTCCCCTCTGTAGTAATTAATTTCGTTCAAAATTAGGAAAATGTTTTTTGACACATATGGTGTCATGGTTTTTTTGTGTGGTTTTTTTTTGATACATATGAACACAACAAATTAAAACCAATAAAACTTAAAATAGGTAGAGTTTTCTGAGAAATCTACCTAAAACTTGCGTTTCATTTCTCTTAATTTATGTTTAATGGTTCTCTTATGAAGACGATTAAAAGAGGAACGAGACATGTTTACAATGTGATTTGCAATGTCGTCTGGATTTATTTCATTGTTAGCACGAGTAACTGAGCTTGAGCCATCCAGCTTCCGAAGAAGATTCCAAGCTGCCCTAATAGAATGGGAAAAATCAATGTTTTTAACAGCGTTAATCCACTTTTGTTTCCTCGCGGTGTCCAGTGAGTATATTAAGTCATCAACCACGTCTACCTCACCACTACAAAGGTGCTCCTAAGGTGAAAATTGCATCTAGGTTGAGGATTAGAGTTTACGTGTGGGATTTGGGTTGAGGATTAGAGTTTACGTGTGGGATTTGGACCTCAAAAATTATTGAACGATGTTGAGAGCGTGGCAAACCTTGTAGGACATCCCTAGATATTGCAATAGGGTTACGTTGTTCGTTTTTTGTGGAAAAACAGAGGTCGGGATTGTAATAACTTGGCCATCTAGCAGATCTAAAGGTTTTCATGTCTTTCGTATCATATACCAGAAACATGTTGTCGATTGGTCCCGTCAGTTAGTTGTATGTCATTGCGATTGTTATTTGAGTAGGACCACTGATTGTGATGGCTATTAAAGTCACCAACCTATATTGCTGGGTGGTGAAATAATGTTAGAGTATCAGCTGGCCACGCTGTATTTAGTGGTTTATTTACGTTAACAATCTTCGTGATCGATATATCAACAACAATAAGATGTGCATCGTTGTCCGTCTGGTGTCAGTAAATGGGTGCAATTCATGATTTCTGACTTAATATATGTGCCAGATCCATATGTTTGATGGTAAATAGCACTAATTAGTTTATAACCAACAATTTTTCCTCTAGAGGTAAGTTGATCTTCATCTGTTGCATGCGTTTCCTGCCAGAATTACAATGTTGATATCGAAATAATAACTTTAATAACGTTCAGTTAAACGTTCAGTTTTTGACTTGCTAATGCTTTCAATGTTTAATTGCAAAATACGGACTGAGGGTCCAATATTTTTTGTCTTATGGTGCTGAGAAATACCGTTGTGATTGTGATTTTGGTTTGTTTGTTTCACAGAACATGTATCATATGAAGTTAAAAACATCACAAAAAATTGGTAATTTTTGAAGCAACTAAGCAGAGTACAAATAATTTAGATTATACAATGCACTAATGACTATCACACCGACATCTATTGAATCGGAAAGAGCTTTTTCTGCGGCAGGACATTTCGTCACGAAAATTCGGACAAAATTGAGAGATGGCGCCATTGACAATCTAATTTTTTGAAAAATTGTTTAAAAATTAGTATTATGAATTTATTTTTGATTTGTTTTTAGAAGAATACACTTTTATATTTAATTTTTGAAGTTTTTCTAATGAAAAATAATGGAAATTTAAAAATCAATAGCGCATTTTTTGTGCTGTTTTAATTTTACACATTTTTCTACCACCTAATTTGAAAAATCTAGCTTTTAGTGTTTCCCGGGATTTCCCGGGCTCCCGGGAATTTGACATTTTTTGTCCCGGCTTCCCGGGATTTGAATTTCTACGGGAAAGGAGAAACCCTATTGCTTATTATTGAGAATTACACTTAAAAATAATCTTATTAACTTTTACATGTATTAATTTGTCATGTTTTATTATCTTTATGGTATATAGTCATATTCTCCATCATTCTTAATTATGAGTTAATTCATATATAATAGTATAATACGTATATAATTCATAAATAATTCATATATAATACGAATCCTCAAAAAGAGGACGAGTGTCATGGATCCGTACCTGCGGTTCCTTTCGTCCTACGCAGGAATGCTATCGCTATCGAATTACATGGTTTTTACCCAGAATACGCATCTCCCTTTAAGGAACCATTTTCTGCAAAAAAAGCATGCTGGAAAAAAATGTCACTTAAGAGGTTTTTGAAATGACCGATTCAATTCGTTTCAATCGTTTCTTATCGTAAAAGACGATTTTTTGTGCATTTACCTATCGTTTTGAATCGTTTTCTATAGGAGTTTCACATTATTTTATTTTGTATTAATGTAATGCATTTTTTGAATGTTTCCTATCGTAAAAACTAAATTTTGAACCTATCGTTTCGAATCGTATATCGTGTACAGAAGTAAATGGAAAGCAGCTGAATGGTTATCATAGACTTTGTACTATAGTTTTCCATGTTTGAAAGGTTAGCGTTAGATGAAGATAGTTTAAATCCATTTGTACTGTTGATACGCAGTCTTTACGTACTGTTTTTTTTTGTGGCGTTCATGCTCCATGTAGGAGCGTTGCTTTGAATATTCACCACGCTCATTCGCAATAGCTACATAATTACCATGGCATATATTTACCATGGCATATTTTTAAGGTCGTTTATTACAGCAGTCTCCCATTGCAGTCGTGGTCTACCTCGCGGTCGCCCACTCCCTGGGGTACTAACGTACATTTTTCTAATCATTCCAGACTGTGAATCGGCTCGTAGAACATGCCCAAACCAAGCAATCCTGTTGGAACGGATACAACCTATTATATCTGGACCCTCAAAAAGGTCTCTGATCTCAAAGTTATATCGCGTTCTGTACTCTCCATCGTCTGTCTTAAGTGGACCAAAATGTAGCGTAGAATCTTACGCTCAAATACAGATAAATGTGAATCGTCATTTTGTGTAAGGGTCCCCGTTTGTGACCCATACATCACAACCGGTCTAATCAAAGTCTTGTATAACTTGAGTTTGGTGTTAGTGGATACATACGGTGATCTAAGGAGAGGTTTAATTGAGTAGAAAGTTCGATTACCTGCAGCGATTCGAGCTTTTATATCTGTAAGTATGCTGTTGTTTGAGTCAAACAAAAATGTCAATATTATTCATCCCAAATATTTACAAGATTCAACTCCCTCAATTCGTTCATCGCCGTACATAAAATCTTTCTTCTCAGCCTTCTTTGAGACATTCATATGTTTGGTTTTATCGTAGTTGATTTGAAATTGAAGACCAATTTTTCTACCACCACTCTCAAGCGACTTGAAAGTCTCACTCATAACAGCTTCACTTCGGCCGAGGATGACAACATCATCAGCGTACGTACTGTTACGAGATTTCTCATGCCGCTTTGAATCAATGCGAATTCGATATTTATCAGTTTGTGGCAGAAACTCCATTAAAGAACGATAATACTGTAGCATCATTTAACTTGCATAGTGCTATTCATTTATGTGTATCTGTACGCCGATTTAAACCCCTTATGGGTAACATCCCCATTTCCTTATGAAAGTAATATTTTTAAATTAAAGAAATTAATCAAAAGTCAAAAATTAATAAAAAATCAAAAATAAAAGAAGAAAACCGCGGTTTTCTAAAACACGGTTTTTTTTTTAGAAAATTTAATCAGAGGTACAATCACTATCATTTTCTTCCGATGAGTCAATTGGAGGACAATTCTGACAGTTGTCACCGCAGCATGTCCCACATATTGAGTTACAAAATAAACCGGGTCTTCGCACTGTGTTTTAGGATAGGAAATTTGGGAACTTTATTACCCGGTGATGTTTTACTAAACATGTATATATTTTTGGAATCCTTGTGGCTTAAGGATTCTAAAAATGTCAAAATATTTGACCTCACCCCCCGGGGGGAAGTAGCCCCCCCTGAGGGGGAACTTGAGACGCTATTGCAAGGTGACAGATTCATGTCCAGGTAGCTTAAGTTTAAAGTTTGGGGTCAATTGAAGCAATAGGTCATGAGAAATTGACCTTCAAATTTCAAAAAATGACCAATATGGGGCTACTTTAGGTCAAGTTTTTCGAAAAATGTGCAACTTTGTGTACGAGTTTTGAAATGAAATAGGTAGTCTGGACACCCAACAAATCTATTCAGGTAAAATTAGGATTACACATAATGACCTGGCTTACATAATGACCTATATTTTTGACAAAAACCAAAAATTGCAAAAATTTAAAACATGGCTAAATCAATCCAATTTGCACACCAAATTGAAGATCTAACACTGAAAATCAATTTATGTACTTGCATAATGTTAATATGACCTCACTGTGCCATAGACACTGTGCCATAGACTCCTCAGAGCTGCTCGCTCGCTATTAGACTTCATTTGCAATGGGGTTTATTTTCAGCTCTGGGGCGTAAAGTCCCACATACCCCTTTGAGCTTGGGGAGTCTATGGAGAGAATTTGGCAAGATTTTTAGTTCTTGCCAATATTATGCCCATATACCGGGGCAGACTCGGTCCAAACAACTCGTAGAACTCTTTCAATATATTTTGCACCCAACTCAATTCTTAGTGTTTAAATCCTGCCTGCTATTTTTAAAATTTTGGTATTAAATTGTGAAATTCTCATTACGAAAATATAAGACACAACACACATTGATAAAATATTATGAAAATGAAAGTATGTGTCACAAAGGTTAAGTATAGTACATATTCGTAAAGGAAATTAATTTTGCTTTCGAATGATGTATTGGTTATGTGGGATTCACAAGAAATTTTTTAAACTTTTTTGAAAGGTCATAACTTTTGACAGTGAGGTCATATTAACATTATGCAAGTCGTAATTTAGCCATGCTAAATTAATTTCGCCATGTTTTAAATTTTTGCAATTTTTGGTTTTTGTCAAAAATATAGGTCATTATGTAAGCCAGGTCATGATGTGTAATCCTAATTTTACCTGAATAGATTAGTTGGGTGTCCAGACTACCTATTTCATTTCAAAACTCGTACACAAAGTTGCACATTTTTCGAAAAACTTGACCTAAAGTAGCCCCATATTGGTCATTTTTTGACATTTGAAGGTCAATTTCTCATGACCTATTGCTTCAATTGACCCCAAACTTTAAACTTAAGCTACCTGGACATGAATCTGTCACCTTGCAATAGCGTCTCAAGTTCCCCCTCAGGGGGGGCTACTTCCCCCCCCCCCCCCGTGGGGGTGAGGTCAAATATTTTGACATTTTTAGAATCCTTAAGCCACAAGGATTCCAAAAATATATACATGTTTAGGAAAACATCACCGGGTAATAAAGTTCCCAAATTTCCTATCCTAAAACACAGTGCTTCGGCAGCCACAAGAGGCACCGCATCCTTTTTTACAGCTACAAAATATTATTTTAAGTAACTCTTCTGGTACACATCACGTACTTCCAGCTTTCATTTCGAAAATATGCTGTTTTTACAGTCACGCACTAGTTCAAATAGATTTGTGTGTGTGTGTGTGTGTGTGTGTGTCTGTGTGTGTGTGTGTGTGTGTACACACACGCATGTTTTAATGATGATTTATTTTCATTTTGTTGAAATAAAATGAGTTTTTTTTACTCAGGGTCGGTTACCTGAATACAGTTCATCCGCCACCACCCCTAAGCCACCACCTTGGCTAGTGATATATCACTGCTATTGCCAGTGGTATGTGATATCTCACGCTAACTCGTATGTCAATAACAGGGACTGGAGTACGCGGGGTTGTCACACCCGTAGATCAAAAATAAAATTTACAAAACTATAAAAACCGATCCCTCCATTTAAACTTGAATTGCCTTTACAGATTGTAAATTCTTCTATTCCCGAGTTAAAACTTGACCTATATTCTTTGTATTTAGTAATTTATGTATTTCTTGATTCATATTACTTACGTTTCCAGAAAATATGAGACTCGTTTGAGCGTAAAATCGCAATTAATTTTTTTTCGAAACACTGTGTTCCAAATAACAAACAATGGAATTTGATGAATTTGAAGTTTTCTTTTAAGTTCCCAAAAACAAAATACATTCTTTATACTCAAAGTTAATAATGGCAGTTTCTAAATTATTAAATTCTAAACTACTAAAACTTACATATTATGTTTATGTTTTATTTTGTTCTAGAATACAAAGTGTATAGAAGCTATCGCAGTAAAATTCTATAAATACTTTTATTTTAATTTTCAATTGAGATCATGGTCACAAAGGGTTCTTTCTATACGTTTTCAATTCTATCTCAAGGAAAACACTATAATATATTTATTTTTTTTTTTTGTATAAAACCAATAATTATGATTTTTATGTAAGTTGCAAGATGTAGAGAATATTTTCTTTACTGTGAGTAATTCTTTGTTTTTTACTTTTGTATACAGATTACAGGTATTGTACGTTAGATAGATTCTAAAAATAAGCATATTTGTTAAAGAATAAGTTGCGGTACTAAATAACGTCAGTATTTTATATGTCAGTATATTCCCAACACGGTATGTATTTAAAATATATCTCCATTCCTTCAAGAGTCTAAACAGAGATTGTGAGGCATAGAAGGGGTATCATTGCTTTGCAAGATTTAAGACAAGCGAAAACAATGGAAAACAATATTTTGATAGTCACTCTCTATACTGTAGTGGTCATGCTTTTCGAAGAGAATTTAGCTTTGGTTTTCTTGTGGATGCTCGCATATAAGAAACTGTAATGAATAGTCCGGTCAATTAGCTGGTCAATTAAAAACCGTCGACGAAAAGAACACTTTCTACATAGCACCAATAGAAGTTCTGAAATCAACACCAACACGTGACTTCATTATGGTTCTTTGTGACTTTAATAGGCAAATTGGTAGAAATTTCTCATGAAACAGTGGTTTTCTCCAACAGCCGCATTTGCATTCGAGTGATAATGGCCTGGGATTAACTGAGTTTCAATTCCCAAATAATGAGAATTGCCAGTTCTTTCTTGCCACATTGATCAAGCATAAGGCGGCTTGGGTTTTATTGAATGGAAATACTTAAAATCGCTTATGGAGGTGCATACATAGCAAGTGACAACTTCCTTATGCGCTTGAATAAGGTTCTGCTTCTCAAACCGTGCAGGTATTCAATTTAATCAACGGAAACGTTTAAACTTCTCATTTCTAAATAAAGCTAATAAAACTGAAAAGAGAGATAAAATCGATATTAGCTGCGTTTTATTCATTCAGGTCAGGTTCAAGTAGGGTTTCTAAATATCCGACCTATTTGATTATCCGGATATCGAATACATAAAAAATAAATTATCCGGATAATCCGGATATCCGGATAATTAAAACAAATAATAAGACATGCTTTTTATTTTGCGGTATTTAATTCATTTATGCATATTTTTCGTATATCTATATTAATTCATATTTATACATAGTCACAAAATAACAAAAATAGTAACAAATCATAAAATAACAATAAAGAATTGAATTAATCATAAATTTAACGAAGTTATTGATGGGTCATTCCATGGAAACATAAACCTCAATAGTTGCAATGAATTTTATGTTGTGTAGAAAAATTAATCTAATTGGAAACTTGCCCGTCATTATTGATACCAAAGATAGGAAATAAACAAATAAATTGTTTAAAAGATGGAAAAAAATAAATAAGTAATAAAATTATTGTTAGAAATGCATTATTTTCTTATGTGTTTTTTTCTGTTACGTTGGTCACGTTACGTTGGTCACACAATTTTTTTTAAAGGGAACCTCTACTGTATGTAGCATTTGTAAAAAACATATGCTTATTTAAAAACAAATAACCTGTGCTTTAAAAAAAACTAAATTTGAATTTATTGAAGGCATACTTTCAGAGAAACTGCTTTGAAAGTATGAGTATGTTTTACTGTGGTACTTTTTTTGTTACGTTGGTCACAGCACTGAATTTTGTTATTATTACTTTACATATATTTAATTTGCTGCTTTTTTTTATTGATAGTATATTTCCTACCTGCATAATAGCATAAAATAACATAAATTTCATAAAATAACAATGTTTTTTATGAATAATAGGCAAAAGTATGAGTTGAAAAGGGTAAAAATGTTACGTATGTCACAATGGAATGACCCTGATTCATTTTTAAAAACGCATATGTTAGAAAAATTATTGCATTAAATGTTGTTCGAAATTGAGTCGAGTTCTAGTTTTTGTCCTGGTGAGACCAGCAATTTAAAATACGCGCTCTGTTGCAGTCCAGATAGGTTAATATATGTTAATAATGCGCGATATAGAATATTTAAATTGTCTGTCATTTTTTATTATAATTATTTAAATAAACGAAATCTTTTTTTACCAATGTGGAACTTTCTTCATTCTGCTTCTCAACATGATTATAATTAAAGGATTTACATTCTCAAGTTGTTTCTGCAGTGACGATATCTTACAAACTTCACTACTTAGACTTTCTTCATCCTTACTTTCAATAGTAATTTCTTCAGTGACTTCTTCAGAGTCATCATAATCACAGGTGGATGTATTCTTCTAAAAATTTCTACCGCCAATGCAAACGAGGCACCATTTGTAACATAATGAAAATATTTATTGGAATGTGGCATATTGCCTGTTTGTAAAAAGATCAACATAGTCATAAGGAATTTATCACGACGTTCATCCATTCGATTTTTTATCTGTTTAGTTAACTTTTTTGAAAAATTCGTTCCACATTCTTCTAACTTTTTGAAAACAACTTTGTAAACGCCTCCAGCAGTCAAAAGCGTCCCTGAATTTTCGCTTAATTCTTTTACAGCTTTTTCCAGTGGAAATAAGAGATCTAACAACTCTCTCTTTTTTATACCATAAAGTTTTAAAATACTTTTCGTTACAGTAGAGAAATTTTTATGCATGACAAAGCCATTACTTCGGACATATCTATGATTCCACTATAGCATTCATTGAAAACTCATCTTCTGTCACACATCGAGACAAAATTTCATACGGTTTCATTTTTAAGAATTTTAAAATTCCACCATCACCATCCACCATGGTTCATGAATTTTATCGATTTAAGTTAAAGTTGAAGCTGAATTTATGATTATTTTATGAACTTTTAAATGAGTTATCCTTTACATCCAATTTGTTTACTGCAATGCATAACAGAAAGCAATATCCCTTTTTTTTATTTTTTTTTTAAATGATTCCAAACTTCAGAGCGTTTTGACGATGTATAGCCAGTGCTTTTAAAAATTTTAAATCTGTTTGTTGTTAAATAAATTTACTAATATAGTTATAATTTACTGTATTTATGAAGCAGATGCAAAATATATAAATTATTAAAAAGAATTCACTGCTCTAATAATCTTTAAAAAACTAGCGCACTTCAGATTTTATTGGCGGGCTGCATGTTTTTAAAACATTAATTTTTTTTAATCAACATCAAATAAATATTTGTAACAACCCTTTACACTGCAGATTGACGAAGTGTGTCATAAAATATTCGAAGATTACAGTTTTCATAACATTGAAGTTGTAAATAAATTTTTAACTTACAGTCACTTCACTGCACTAATAAACTTTGCAATGCAGTTTAAATATTTATTTTTAACTTTGAAACGCAATTTGATTATTTTCTTTACAAAACAGGTTTTTTTAATATCCGGATAATTACAAAAAAGTATCCGGATAATCGAATATTGAAAATTGGGTCGAATAATCCGGATAGTTCGATATCCGGATATCCGGATTAGAAACCCTAGGTTCAAGGTTTGGTTTTCTTTGACACGTCAAAGCAACAACAGCATAAACCAAATATTTATCGAGTTCAAGATTTGTGATCTGTACAAATTTTAGTTACATAAACTTGCAAGAGATAGCACATACATAGCTTTTCGATATTTTCAATATTTTTCGAAAATTTTCAATTTGTAAAAATTTGTTTTTATACTATTAGACCTCATTAACACTGTAAATTGATATTTTATTAATGAAAATATAGCAATATGTTATTTAATTTCGTGTTGACTTTCATATGCATCAAATATTTTATTTATAATTTTATAATTTACAAGTATAACAAATAAGCAATTCTCATGACATATGATTTTGACATTTAAAAACTGATTTAAAACCAGATTTAAAAGATGTTTTAATATTTTTTATTTTCAAATCAATTTTAATTTCAAATGGTAGGGGTGTTAATAGACAAGATCCGCGCGCTACACCCTGGGTTACGCTAATAGTCTATTTCAATTTGGTAGCCAAATATTTCATTTCGAACTCTTGGCTGTGATACAAAATCACAATAACAACGGTACTTTTCAGCACTATAAGACAAACAATAAATGCGTTCCTTTGGAACGAAATAATTGCTCAAAGCAGCTTTTAAGTAAATCACCAATGGAACGCCGAAAATTGAAAACATTTTCAAACATAGCCACACAATTTTATTATTCTCAAAATTTTTTATTTTGGGCTGATGTTTAAATATGACGGTCCATTTTATTATTAAAAATACCAAAACGAGTTTATAAACGATCTAAATAAAATCGAAAAATAAACTGCTTTTCAACTACACAACTTGTTCGAAGTAGAGTAGATCAAAGCAAATTTGAGTAAGTTTGATTTTCAATGGAACGCGACTAATATTGGACCCTCAATCCGTATTTTGCAATTGAACGTTGAAGGCATAAGCAAGTCAAAAACTATTTACAAAGAGTATTAAAAGATTTCGACATCGACGTCGTAATTTTGCAAGAAACGCATGCAGCAGATGAAGCGCAACTTACCTCTAGATGTAACATTGTTGGTTACAAATTAATTAGTGCTATTTACCATCAAGCATATGGATCTGCCACGTTAGCTAAGTCAGAAATCATGAACTGCACCCATGTACTTACACAGACGGACAACGATATGCATCTTATTGTTGTTGATATATCAGACACGAAGATTGTAAACGTATACAAGCCTCCAAATACAAGATGGCCAACTGCTACTCTACCGTTATTTCACCAACCTACAATAATATGCTGGTGATTTTAATAGCTATCAGTGGTCCTACTCAAACAACAACCCCAATGGCATAAAACTGACGGATTGGTCGGATGGTAACATGTTCCTGGTATATAATGCGAAAGACATGAAAACCTTTAGATCTGCTAGATGGCGACATGATTACAATCCCGACCTTTGTTTTTCCACAAAAAACGAACAACGCAACCCTTTCCCAATATCTAGGACTGTCTTACAAGGTTTGCCACGCTCTCAACATCGTCCAGTAATTCTTAAGGTAGGAATCCAAATACCACTCGTTAACACTACTCCTTAACCTAGATGGAATTTTAACAAAGCTGACTGGGATAAATATAGGATGCAGTGATACGCTGAATCCAACCCATTCCTAAATAGAAGAATATATTCCTGACTGGAGTAGAGAGAGCGATAAATCATATGAGGAGTATCTTAGTAGTGGTGAGGCAGACGTGGCGGATGACTTAATTTACTCACTGGACGCCGCGAGAAAGCAAAAGTGCCTAGAGGCACGCAGTGAAGCTTGGAGTCTCCTTCGGAAGCTGGGTGGCTCAAACTCAATTGCTCGTACTAACAGTGAAATAAATCCAGAGGACATTGCGAATCATATCGTAAACATGTCTCGTTCTTCTATTAATCGCCTTCATAAAAGAACAATCAAACGTAAACTAAGAGAAATGAAGCGCAATTGCTCGTCTCCATCGAAGTATGCAAACTCTTTTAGTAGCGAAGAACTAGATTCAGCTCTGTCCCAAACAAAAAACGGAAAAGTAGGGGGCTACGATGGCATATTTCCAGAATTTCTTAGAAATGCGGGAAAAAATGTAATACAATGGCTAGCTAAATTTTTCTCGAATATCCTAGAAACTGGCAAGCTTCCAAAACATTTTAAGACTACAAAAGTGATAGCGATACTTAAGGCAGGTTAAACCATCTAATGAACCAGGAAGCTATCGCCTAATTGCCCTTTTGAGCACCTGCTACAAATTGTTACGGCTCATACACAACCGTATCGCCCCGATACTGAAAGACCAGATCCCAGTCGAACAAGCTGGTTTACATCCCAATCGCAGTTGCACTGACCAACTGCTCGCTTTAACATCATACATCGAAGCTGGGTATTAAAAACCTTTAAAAACAGGCGCATTATTCATCGATCTCACTGCAGCATATGACACGGTCAGGCGAATTGTTATTATATATAAGCTGTTCAATGCAATACCTTGTAGCACCATCTCGCGTTCAATAACCAACATGCTGAGTAATCGTGTATTCAAAGTCCATCTAAATAATTCCTGTAGTAGGTCCAAAATGCCTAACAATGGTTTGCCACAGGGTTCCGCCCTGACGCCATTACTTTTTAATTTGTACACTCATGACATTCCTGACACAACATCAAAGAAATTTGATTACGCTGATGATTGGACCCTGACCTCTCAAAATAAAGACATGGGTGTCTTGGAAGATTTGCTCTCAACTGACTTGGCGATAATGAATGACTACTTTCGAACGTGGAGTTTATTTCCTAATCTAAGTAAAACCGAGAGTTTTTGTTTCCACTTTAACAACAAACTGGCAAAACCACGAATTATCAGTGTTATTTAACGGCACTGTCGTTATATACAATCAACAGCCAAAGTGCCTAGGCATTACTCTCGATAGAACTCTTTCTTTTAAACTCCACCTAGAGCTCTAAGTCTGGTTTGCTCAGTGGCTGAGTACGGGGCACCAGTCTGGTTGAATAGCACATATACTGAAAAAGTTGACTGCTAGCTGCATGCCACGATGCGTACTATAAGTGGTACTATAAGGTCTACTCCTTTACCTTGGCTCCCTGTATTCAGCAATATCGCTCCACCTGCACTCAGACGCTCATATGCGTGAACATAAAAAGGTAACCAACAACATCATGTTACCCTTGCACGAATATTACGGCGACCATACTCGTTGTCGATTGAAGTCAAGAAAGCCGCCACATAAAACTGCCAGCAACTTGCTGGCAACTAATTTTAATATCTTGGATGCCTTGGACACCTCCTGGCATTTTTACAATACATAAACCCCTGGGTGTGACTGCGGCGCTCTACAACAAACCATAAAACACATTGCAACTGTGTGTCCGATTCGACGGTACAATGGCAACATCTCAGACATCCATTAGGCAACTCCCGATGTAGTAGCATGGATAGACTCACTCGATGTAAACCTCTAATGTTCAAATGTACTGCCCAATGCTCGAATATTTTACTTTTTATTTTTTAACTAAAAGACGCGCAATCAAATTGATTGTAAGCTCATTTAATATGTATTCATGTTTTGCTTTAGGTAGATTTCATTGAAAAATCTACCTATTTTATGTTTTATTTTTGTTTTTTAATGTGTCATACGCTAAATAAAAAACTTTTCAAATCGTGAACCTGATAATACTTTTGTTGCTTTTGTTGAAACATTAGACTATTAGAGTAATCATAAATGTTGTCGATACGTTCTAGTATCTATACTTAAAGACTCTGTTCTAAGCGCTGCCAAGAGAATACTTTGACCACCAGGATATCTCTTCCAAAAGCTCTGGATATATCAAGCCTGTTTTGACAATATCCTATGCAAAAGAGATTTGTATCTGAAACGTCTGCAAGGACGACACACTTAGCACGGTGGTGGCACGGTTTGGAATTCAGGAAAGTCAGTTACTAACTAGGCATTATAATCGACTGACAGGACGGGTAAAATAATATTGCTGGGGCACCCGTGTTTAGCGCCCGATGCATTCGACTGCTGTTGGTGACGATATTTATAGCAAACTACGAGTACAACAACATTGCAACGAAAATGAAGGGAATGTAGTTAATATTACATTCGATGTTTAACTTAAACAACAACACTACATTGTAAAGACGAATATAGGACTTTTAAATATTCAGTAATTGATATCGAGTGAAGCATTTTTTACAGCTACGGAAGAGTTTTCGTGACTTGTTTTTTGCCATTGCTGAATCCAATTAAATGCTTCTTTTTAAAATAAGTCTTTGGAAATGGTGACTGCCCAATAAACGAAAACTTCAGTTTTCATGAATTTGATCGCCACGCACATATTGATTGAAATTTGTTTTAAGTAGATACTCTTTTAAACTTATTGGTCCGTCTCGACGTGTACAATTTATTCGTTCATGTATTTTACCCTTTAATGGTTGGGGAACGAATGACTTGTGCAGTGTTCCATCATCTGCAAAACTATTTCTTGGGTTCTTTGATATAAACTAACAATAGAGTGAGGACAAAACTAAGCCTTGATTACACCAGCGTTTATCATTTTAAACTCAGAAGAAAAGTCTTCTTAGTAAATGTGGCAAATTTCACAATATTTTACAAATACTTTATGGATGAGCAGTCTTCTGAGGAAATCACATCAATTTTACTCGTCTGCTACATTTTTTTAACCCATCAGAGCAACTGCCTCTGCCCATCCATCCATTCACTGTTCATATAATTAAATGTAGAAAATCGACATTTTAACGCGATTTTTTCAACAGGTTTCACTTTTTTGGAATTTTTTTGCCTGATAATTTTAATTTCAGAATCGATCAAATGCTGTTAAAATGACTAATGCGATAACGTAGGATTTTTAAAGGGTTAAAAATATACAAAACTAAAACAATTAGATACAAATCTCAGTTGTACGGTTGCTGATTTTTTTTTCGAAAATCGTATTGGTTATTATATAGTTTAGAATAATAGGTGGGATGTAGTCCAGTGTGGCAGTTTTGTTGATGTTTAACCCACCATTAAATTTTTTTGACAATCTTGGGGTTGAAATGAAGTTCTTTCAAACTTCTAATGGCTGAATTTGAGATTGCTTCAGGACTTTCCAAAACAGTCGAGTTTGAAGCAAATCGTATCACAAAATAAGTGTCTTTCAATGATAGAGAGAGGATAGAAGATTTAATAACAGAATTTGAAGAATAAATAACGCTGTAAAAACTTTTGCCAGAAATTGAAATAGTCGAAATTTTTGCCACTTGTGCTCTATCAATTTCGGTTTATTCGTTTTCATTGTTCTCCAAAGTTTTTAAAGGGACCACCACACACGGTTAGTTTTGAATGACAATCAACTTGAATGACTGTGTATAAGTATGACAGATAATGAGTGACAGTCAAATTTTATGTTTGATGAAATTTTAAAAATGTTGGAATTTTTATCATCAGTCAAAATTGAAATATATGATTGATCGTGTATGGATCCCTTTAAATCTTAAATAATCACGTTAGCTTCTAAGAGCCAATTTTTACGCCTTCGAAAATATTTGTTGTTGGAGTTTCATTATTGAAAAGGCTTGGGGCTTGGGCAGCGAATACTCATCGGTAAAAAACGAAAACGGGCATTGAGTTCTAAAATTTAAGTATTTGGACCTGGAGGGATAGCTCCGAAGCTCTTGTACAACGATTTTACTGCGCTGATGTAATTAATAGTTGATCAGAAATAGCAATACATACTTTGTACACTTTTGTATGCCTTTGTAGTAATTGGAAAATGTCTCGCATAGTAGACCTTTGTCTGTTTTTTTTTACAAAATTAATTTATTTTTAAAAAAAGTCATGGAATTTTTATATTTTGACCCTGGAAAGTTAGGGAATTTCGTTTGGAAAAACTAGTGGACAGCATGACCTAGGCCACAAAAGAGACCTATAAACTGGCATAACAAACCGTTACAAATTAATGTAGACAAACGAGAATGGTTGAAGAAAAAGTGTGAGGAGATCGAAAGCTGCAATAAGAAAATTTCAAATTCAGATAATTGAAACCAATGAAAAATATTATAGCTTCCAAATTTACCATAAAAAGTTAAAAAAAATTAGTTAAAGAGTCCTAGCAATATTTTTCGCTTGAAGTTTGGAATAATCAAAAATGTTGCTTTTGATTACTTCCGGTTTTTATTTTATCGATTTTTTTTGGGGGTCAAATAGTCTAACCAAGCAAAAAATAATGTTTTTCTTTTCGGTCGCGTAGTTGACCGACATTCTTATTCGATGAAATCGTGAAAACTACTGTGATGATTTTAAATTAGAGTATTATAATAGTAGTAGAGTTAATTTTTCTCACATTTTGACGATGCTGTATTGATAATTTATTTTAGTAGTATTGACGTAAACTGCAGTATAAACCATTACATAAATATGTTATCAATATAAATATTAAATACTAATATTTTTGTTTAGGCTAAATAATTTGTGTAAAAACGTTGTAAATTGTTGAAACATATTGTGTTGTGACACATATTGTAATTCCTGCGATTACTAGGGTTTTATCGTTTTTAGCCAGTTTTAAGCAAAAATCGTCTTATTTTGATAGCCAGAGCTTCCAGCATATTTTTCAAACATCGATAAAAACATGCAAAATAGGCAGGGAAACCTGTTTTCCAAAAGCACTACACTTGCGGTTCGTAGAAGACGATGTATTAGAGCGAGAGCCCGTGACGGCCAGACCTTCGTTATTTAATAAAAGCTGAACGTTTTTCTGCGCATACCCCCTACTCAGGGAGGAACGATTAGCGACATATGAAGTTTGGATCATGGTGGCTTTGGCAGTGAGCAGGTAACAAAGGAGCCTCCAAAGTTTCGTGAAAGTATAAAAGGTAATTTTTTTATATATTCTTCGGGATAGTATTAGAAGTCACGTCACCCATTGCCAGACACTTACTATCGTGGTAACCCCCTTCCAGACACCCTTAAACTTTAACAAATTGATAAAGCTTCCGCCGTCGCGGGCTTTTAATCTATATTAAAAAGACAAAAAAAGAATGGAACTAGTAAATATAAAATATTTCTATTTTAGTTTCGCAAAAAATATTGTTATTCATTTAAAGAACCAAATATCTTTCAATACCTAAGCACGAAATGTGAAAAGAGATAAATTTTTGAAAATCAATAAACATGTGATTTAATTAGTTATCTGTGACTACCGTTAATGTTATTATATTATTTCAATTCAACCCCGTCGAGGTTTATACTTGTAATTTGTAATCCCATTTAAATAAATAAATGTCTTAAAGCAACATCATATCTACATCTTATTTATTCCGCTTCAATTATTTTATATTTACTTGTGGTTAAATTCCGCCAACTCAACCTTCATTAGTGACAAAAATTTAATCGCTAACCATAATAATCCTTATAACGAGATTTTGTGATCGTAATCCATTCATCATTTTTTGCAATAAAACCAAGAAAATTATAATTTTATTAGTTAACTTTAATTACATCGTATTTCTTCTTGTTTCTTTAACATAACTTTATTTATTTACACATAATATAGGTATATGTAGAATTTTATGTATTCAAAAATTTAATAAAAAATAATATAAGATGCGATACAGATTTGACAAGTAGTAAGCGTAAGGAGATATTTTTTTTGTCAAAATTAGCACAGTTTTTTACAAAGCGCTACAAAATCCAAAATAGAAAATGGTTTACAATTTGTTGTCACAGATAACAATTAACCGATTTTTATGAAATTTTGGTATATAGCTTGACTTTATAGAATATCTGAGGTCCAAAACGCTGTATAAGAAAAATCTTTGGATATAAGGGTCTAGCACTGTTAAACAAAGTGCGGTGAAGTAAAAATACTTTTGAACAAATAATTATTTCTTTGCTAATGTGGTGTGACGTATTTGCTTGGTTTGATGGTTAAAAATAATGATATGTCACTGTTCCAGGTTTGAAACTTATCCATTCACCTTCGTATAGCATGACAAAAGTGACATCGTTCTGATTTTTTTTTTGTTTACTAATTTTAAACATGAATTTTATGTACAAAGTTCTTCAAAAATATAATTTAAAACGGAAAACAAAACTAAAAGCGAAATTACGTGTGGCAGATTTCATTTTTTCATGCTAGTTAACCATGTTAATTTCGCTTATTCTAGTTTATTCTTTTCTTGAATTCGCTTAAAAATAATCAATTCAAAGCTTTGAAAATGATATCATTGTTGTATTGTTTGATGAATTATTTTATAATAAACATGTCTATCTTGTAATATATTAAGTTATATATTAAATAATAATATATAACTTCAATCTTGAGAAAAATTCATGTATATTCTTTTTTAAACGTTATAGAATGGAATTTGATTGGATTTATGTTTTGGATTTAATCTGTAACTTACATAAGCAAATTTAAAATAGATCATAATCATTCGGCACATATCTCTTGTATAGCAACGATTAAAGTGCTACACTTTTCAAAACTAAATTATGAAATCCCATCGAAAAAAATGTACTGCCAACAAATTAAATTATTTAATCGAAAACAATTACTACTACTTGCCGTAATTTATTATACGTACATTGTTTTTGTAGAAAATTGCAAAAATAATTCAATGAAATGTGATACATCGGAGATTGGAATCCAGCATTGTTGTGACTTTGAAAAATTTTATATCTCTTTTTAAATAAAATGTGTTGTGTAGAAAGAATTATAATATATATGTCACAACACATAAAGAAGAGTTAAACTACAACAAAGAAGGGTTAAACTACATGGACAACCTTCCTCCTATTATTCTTAAACATTTTCAAAAGAACTTGCATCCACTATCACCGAAATTTTCTATAAAACCTATAAAACTCGTATTTTTCCTTCCTGCCAGTCCTCCCAGTCCTATCTAAAATATACGAGCACTATATTAATTCACATATATCCAAATTTTGGAAGACAATCATTTATTTTTAACATCCAATACGGTCTTAGAAACAACAGAATAACAACCGATCAATTGAAGATCATGCTTGATAAAGGTGGTGAAACGTACGCTATCGCATTAGACATCTCTAAAAGCATTTTATCGAATTTGGCATACAATCTCGATCAACAAGCTCGTTGCGTACAATTTTCATCTCGCAGTAGTGGAGTTGATTCAAAATTTTCTGTTTTTTTTTTTTTTTTTTTTTTAATAAAATGTGTTGTGTAATAGGGTTTAGAATATGTGTCACAACAACACATAAATACCTTTTAAGACCTAGGTCTAGACCTGGGTCCCACAACAACTGGCGTTTTGAGGTGTAGATTAACGCTTTTTTTAAACATCTGTGGGTTGAAGCCACCTGAGACTAAGTGTTCCGGCAAACTATTCCATTTGTACGCAGTTCGGACAAAGAAGTCTCTCTGCGATCTGCCAGTATGACAGCGCGGGATCTTTACCGTTTCACTGGTTGCGGCAGCCGATTGCCGAGTGGAACGGGGGTAAGAATAAGTTTGAGGCATGATGCCGCTGATTTCATCTGAGCACTGCTGATGACGATATTTGTAAAAAACAACGAGGTCAGCAACAGTGCGACGATGTTGTAGGGAATCAAGTTGTGATGTCAAAGTTCGATCACCTACAATTCGTATAGCTCGCTTTTGAACAGAGTCCAAGAGGGCCAAGATGGAAACAGAGGCAGCACCCCAAACTTGACAGCAGTACTCCATACAGGGACGAATATAGGACTTATAAACATGGAGCAATTGGTATGGAGTGAAAAATTTTTTGCATCTATTTAGGAGGCCGAGTTTTTTAGACGCGCTTTTTGCCATCGCCATTACATGATCGTTCCAGAGTAGGTCATTTGAAACTGTGACACCCAATAAACGAATGTTTTTACATTCACCTATTGGTTCATCACACATACTAAATAAAATATCTTTGGGGAACTCGGTCTTTAATCTGGAAACAATCAACAGCTGTGTTTTGGTGGAGTTGAAATTGACAAGGTTTTGGTCACCCCAGTCGGCGACTTTATTCAGGTCTTTGTTCACGTTTATGGCAGCGTCTCTCCGGGCAGGATTAATTCGTTCGTGCATTTTACCTTTTGAAGGAAGGGGCTCGAACGACTTGTGCAGAGTACTATCATCTGCAAAACTATTTATTGGGTTGCTGGTGATTTTCAACAATTCGTTGATATAAATCAAAAATAGGGTTGGGGACAATACTGAGCCTTGGGGTACACCAGCGTTAATTAGTTTAGACTCAGAAGAATATCCGTCTAAGGTTACCGAAATGTATCGGTCGGATAGAAAATTTTGAATCAGCTTCACAACATTGGGATGAAAACCGTACGCAACGAGCTTGTTGATTAAGTTGGCATGCCAGACTCGATCGAATGCCTTGGAGATGTCTAAAGCGATAACGTATGTTTCACCACCTTTATCAAGTATGCTGTTCCAACAATGCGCTACATAGTTTAATAGATCGGTAGTTGATCTTTTGTTTCGAAAACCGTATTGGCTGTCGGATATTAAATGATTTTCTTCCAGAAATTTTGAAATATGTGTATTAATATAATGCTCATAGACTTTGGATAGGACCGATAGTAAAGCTATTGGCCTATAATTTGAGATATCGGATCATGGTCCCTTTTTGGGGACGGGCTGGACATTTGCCAACTTCCAGCACGAGGGAAATATACCAGATTTGTAGGATTGGTAGAATATTTTAGTTAAAGTTGGTGCAAGTTCTTTGGAAAAGGTTTTTAAAATAATGGGTGGAATATTGTCCATTCCTGATGCTTTGTTGATGTTTAACCCCTTTAAAAGTTTAGCGACTATTTTGGGTTTGAAGTGAAGTTCATTCATATTAACTCCTGAAGACTGGATTTGGGGTATTTCTTTAGGAGTTTCCAAAACAGTGGAGTTCAGAGCAAAGCGTTCAGCGAACAAGTTAGCTTTTCTTGCGGGATCATTGACGATTAAATCACCATCAATAATAGGGGGAATAGAAAATTTTGTACCAGAATTTAAAGAATTAATGGCACTGTAGAAACTCTTGTCAGAAACAGACATAGACGTAAGTTTTGAGGCTTTCGCTCTGTCAATTTCGGACTTTTCGTTTGAGATAATCTGATTAGATATTTTGTTGGCCTTTAGATATTGGGATCGATTAGTGGGAGTTTTGTTATGAATCCAAATATTAAATGATCTACGTTTGTTTCTAAGTGCTGTTTTGGCAGCTTTCGAATACAAGTATTTTTGTTTGGGTTTTACTATGGAGAAAGGGACAAATTTATTTATAGCAAATTGGATGGTTTCTGTAAAGTTTTGAGCAGAAACATTTACATTGTCAGTGTAAAAACAATGACGGTCGAAAGGGAAACCATGGAAAAAATTTTGAAGACCACTCTTATCCATTTTTGAGTAGTGAAATATTTTACGGGGTTTGGGAGCTGTAGTTTTAAGTAAATCAGTTTTGATAACTGATGAGATTAAATAATGATCAGAATTTCCAATACTACCTTTCGCAACATCGACACTCGTAATATCTGGCATTGTGGTAAGATAGAGATCTAGTAGAAAACTATTATCACCGCCATTACGGGGAGTGAAAGTCGGGCTTTTTACAATTCGGAATAGGCCCTGAGACGCGGCAAAAATTTCTACCAGTTTTCCACTATTGTCAACATCGTCGGTCGATTTGGAGAATTCCAACCATGATTTGTTGTGGACGTTGAAGTCACCGGTAACGATAACTTCACAATTAGGGGACTTTGCTCTAATCTCGTCCATAATTTTTGTCAGTATATTAAAAAAGTTTGGGTTACGTTTGTTGGGGGACCGGTATAAAGCTATTGTAAAAAAAGTCATTTCTGGAAGACAAATCTTTAAAACCATTGTATTGAAGCCGTCACCGTGTAGTTCAAAATTTGGAAAGCGCGTGTACGCAACACTCTTATGAATGAATGCGCATACGCCCTGATGGAGTTTGAAAGCTGATTCGAGCCTATATTTGGAATTAAGCGATTCTATAAAGAGAAAATTTTCAGAAACTTGTGTTTCTGTAAGGAATAGAATGTTCGGTTTGTCGTGCTCAAGATGATGTTGCACGTGGTCATGGTTAGCGTTCAATCCGCAGATGTTTTGAACATGTATTTTAAAATTTTTTATTGATTCATATATGTTTTGTCCCTGCAAATTCCGTGGACATGCCGCTTTATGGGCGGGTGGATTGCGCAAATTTGCTTTACCACTTGCAGACTTATTTTTTTTTCGGTTGTACTGCCATATATATATCAAAATGTTTATTTTATTTTTTTGTGTTTTATTTTAAAAATGCATAACTAAGTAAAAAATCCTATCATACTACAAAATATGACATATGCCAATATTTCATGATAAGATGAAGAAATAATAACAAAATAATAAGTGAAAAACAAATTGTGAGAAATTTGCAGAAAACAAAACAAAACTAAATGCCAATAATCCAGCTGATGCAGCGCACCCCAGACGCACCGCCCACCACTTCAATCGAGGCACAAAGCCCACACATAACTACGTGTTGGTTCGATTCCTCGGAAGAGCTAATGAGCGGTACCGCTACGGAACGCTGCCCAGCTAAGACTGGAAGTGCTGCCGTTGACTAATTAAATTTCGTCCGCCAGCACCCTAAGATATCATCTTGGCTAATGACATCTCCTGCCATTGCCAGTGGTATGTGATATCTCACGCTAACTCATATGTCAATGGCAGGGACTGGAGTACGCAGGGTAGTCAGACCCGTAGATCAACATTGATCATAATCGATCAAAATCGATCCCTCCTGCGGCGTTTAACCGATACATTTCAGTTTCCATCGAGGGCTTTTCTCCGGCGTCTAAATAAATTAACGCTAGTGTACCCCAAGGCTCAGTTTCATCCTCCACTCTATTTTTAATATAGATCAACGAACTGTTGAAAATCACCAGTAACCCAATAAATAAATTTGCAGACGAAAAATACACTGCACAATACATTCGTCCATCTATCGTCAAAGGGTAAAATGCATGAACGCATAAATCTCGCCCTGAAAGACGCTGCCATAAATGTAAACGAGGACCTATAAAAAGTCGCCGATTAGGGTGACAAAAATTTGGTCAATTTTAATTTTAAATTAATTAAATTAATATTTATAAGGCTCTATAATTTCCTCGAAGAATCAAACTTTCTTACTCGAAGCAGTATGGGTTTAGGCCTAAACTGTCAACCTCGACGGTGGCATTGGAACTCTTGGATTTCTTGATTGAAAATATAGAAAATCATAAGATAGTAGGTGCTATTTTTTGGATCTCAGCAAGGCGTTCGATACAAACGATCACAGGCTTCTTCTTCTGAAATTAAGCTACGCATGCATCAACCAGGGTCCAATCATCAACGTAACCAAATTTCGTTGATGTTGTGTCAGGAATGTCATGAATGTACAAATTAAAAAGTAATGGCGCCAGGACGGAACCCTGTGGCAAACCATTGTTAAGCATTTTGGACCTACTACAGGAATTATTTAGATGGACTTTGAATACGCGATTGCTCAGCATGTTGGTAATTAAACGCGAAATGGATCTACAAGGTATTGTATTGAACAGCTTAAATATAATCCCAATTCGCCAAACCATGTCATATGCTGCAGTGAGATCGATGAATACTGCGCCTGTTTTTAATTGTTTTTGATACCCAGCTTCGATGTAGGATGTTAAAGCGAGCAGTTGGTCAGCGCAACTGCGATTAGGACGGAAACCTGCTTGTTCGACTGGGATCTTGTCATTCAGTATCGGAGCGATACGATTGTATATGAGCCGTTCTAACAATTTGTCGCAGGTGCTCAAATGGGCAATTGGGCGATAGCTTCCTGGTTCATTAGATGATTTACCTGGCTTAAGTATCGCTATCACTTTTGTAGTCTTAAAATGTTTTGGAAGATTGTCGGTTTCTAGGATATTCGAGAAAAATTTAGTAAGCCATTGTTTTACATTTTTTCCAGCATTTCTAAGAAATTCTGGAAAAATACCATCGTACTCAGCTGCTTTTCCGTTTTTTGTTTGAGACAGAGCTGAATCTAGTTCTTCGCTACTAAAAGAGTTCGCATACTTCGATGGAGACTAGCAATTGCGCTTCATTTCTCTTAGTTTACGTTTAATTGTTCTTTTATGAAGGCGATTAATAGAAGAACGAGACATGTTTACGATATGATTCGCAATGTCCTCTGAATTTATTTCATTGTTAGAACAAGCAATTGAGTTTGAGCCACCCAGCTTCCGAAGGAGACTCCAGTCTTCCCTGCTTGAATGGGAAAAATCTATGTTTTCAACAGCGCTAATCCACTTTGCTTTCTCGCGGCGTACAGTGAGTAAATTAAGTCATCAACCACGTCTGCCTCACCACTACTAAGGTGCATATAGTAAAATAAGATGATACAAAAAATATTTGCAAAGCCATTCAGGAAAAGCAATTGTTTTGGAAAGTGCTGGAAAATGAGTCAAGCATTTCAATTCTAGCGTTGCATCAGTTTTGAAAAAAAATTAAAACCAGGGTTTCTACTTTTTGTGTTAATTCATTGGTTTCTCAAAATATTTGGTGAATAAACTCATCAATTATTTGAAGCATTCAAACAAATTTAACAAGCTGTAAATTGATGGTAACTTTTGAAAATTTGATTTTCCTGTAAGCACATCTAAAAACAGTCCAATTTCAAGTTGTAGAGAAATATCTTCCAAAAATCCTCAAATTAACAAAAAAAAAGCTGTTGCAGTAACCTTGCATGACTATTTAAGCAAAATATTTGTTAAATTAAAAAAGCACTCAAAAATGTCAGTGAGGCATATTAATCACCTTAGTAACACATGGCCGACGGGTTTCTTATAGTTTTGTAACCTTTAATTTTCATTTCAACACTATTCCATACTATGCATAAATAGCCGTACTTACAATGAATATATCGTTTGGAATTTTTAATGCACTTAGACTTGAATTTTGAACAGATATTGAATTATTAAAGATTTTTGTGAGGAAATTAACCTAAGTACCCGCAAGGAAAGTAATCTAAATTTTTCAATTCGTAGTATTTAGGATTTAGGTATATTTAGGATTTTTCTTATACAAAACTAAATTTTTCTCATAATTGTTCCGGACGAATTTGAACCTTCTCCATCAGTGCCGTGATTCAAATTTTTTGGCAGATACGCTATACACTACGCCGCCGAGGCGATAATATTTTGAAGTAAAATTTTCAGCATTATTTATCTATCTACTTAAGCTAGAAATTGCGTTGTTTATTCAATTTTCAATTCTAGTGTATTTCTTAGTTTGAATTTTACTCTACGAAACGAATACATATTTTACCGTTTTTCATAGTCTAACTATGTTAGCTTTAAATACCTGTGGGTTCTGTAATCTGCGAGTTTGAAACACAGCTTCCAAATTTCTAAATAGTGGAGATGACCACTAACCTAACACTGATTTAAATCCTAGATTTTTAGTTGATTTTATATTTCTGTATTTGAATCGCCCTCCAAAACAAATGTAAGATAAATGAAGTTTTTCTCTGAGAAAAACCAAGTATCGAAGTGCAAAATTCAAATTATTTTCCTTAGTTACCTGAGTTTAATTCCTCATAAAAGTCCTTGATAGATTATTTTCTTTTCAAGTCTAATGAAAATCTAAAAGTTTGTTTGGCCTATTTTTGATATTGTATTTAATTTTCATGGTAACCCTGTATTGCTTCTAAATTTAAAACGCAAATATATAATTTACTGATATTACTTAGCCAAATACCATTTAAACAAGTATAAAATCATGAAATTCAGTTAAGTAAATCAGAAAATACAAATTGTAAGAGTTGTCATGAAGCTGCTTCTCAAATAAGGAGTTTTTTCCCCAAAATTTTGAGAATACCAATGAATTAACACAAAAAAGTACAAACTCGGATTTTAAAAATTTTTCCAAGACTGCTGCCATGCTAGGAC
The DNA here is from genome assembly GCA_963693315.1 of Diogma glabrata. NCBI lineage: Eukaryota > Metazoa > Arthropoda > Insecta > Diptera > Cylindrotomidae > Diogma > Diogma glabrata. The sequence continues at coordinate 270,170,204 of OY856188.1, forward strand.
CTAAATGCTTGAAATGCTTTTTAAGGTTTTTCGAAAATAGTTGCTTTTCCTGAATGGCTTTGCAAATATTTTTTGTATCTTGCTGTTTTACTATACTAATCCAGCTTATCTTGTTTTACTATATGCAAAAGTGATAGCTCTAGGTAGCAATTGGCCAATTTTTTGTTTTGATATTCAAAATAGCCCAGTGCAAGAATTAAGCCCTGAGCACAAAAGTCTAATCAACACCTCAGAATGCAAATTGTTCCAACACATATTGTAATTCCTATTAAAAAACACTTTTATAAAACAAAGACAAATATTAATCGATAGTGAGAAATTGAATTTTAGGCTGCAAAACTATTAAAAGCGTTACAAAAAGTTTATATATCAAGTACAAAAACTGATCAGTTCCTTGCCGTTTATTTTTAAAAATTTTAATAAAGTTTCAATTAAAAACGCAAGATTAAGCTTTTATGTAATGTGCAAATACGCAGAAAAAAATAAAGTAATATTTTTATCTAATTTAAATTATATGAGTTGAAAATGTTAGATTCATTTAATGTTTTCTAAAATTTTACTAAATATCGGTAAACTGACATGAAACAAGGCAAACAAAATATTTTAAAAAAATACAATAATTTTTTAAATCATTATAATTAATTATTCAAATTTCCCGGTTGTTTTCATTATCTTTACTAAAAAATTTCTTTCACACATAATTTTAGATGAAAATAAATTTAAATACATTAGTTTTACGAAAACATTGTCTTACAAAATATTAAATGAAACTAGTCATTTTTAAAATGCTAAAATACTTTTTCATTCTCTTTTGTTTATTATTATCATCATTTAATAAATTTCGTTTCGATTCGTTTCTATTATTCGTAGAAGATCGTCAGAAAAGATGAAGACCGAAATTTTAACGAAAATGTGTCGGTTTTAACTTATTACATGTTTTGTCTCATATGTTTAAATAAAATCAAAACCTCCGATATTGTAAGTCTGCTTGTTTTTTTAGCACAGAAAAAACTCAATTTAAAAAATGTTTACCGCCATCTTGTTTTTGAACTATATGAACTATAAACATAAAACTCTATAAAAAAAATTAAAAAATATTTATTTAAAAACACTAATCCATTTTTTTGGCATATGGCAAGTTTCATTGTTTTTTGCATATGGCGTCAAATGATCGGTCTATGAATATTGGGGCTTTTGATAAATCATAAAAATTTATTCACAAAATCAATAAAAAATTGAATGATTTGTTAAATGTCTAAAACTTCAATCATTTAAAATAAATTAAATGAATTGATAAATAAGATTATGACGATATCTAGCTGAGTCCATTGGACTTTTCTAGAATAGAATTACAGAACTGATTTACATAAGCTAGTATATAGGATGATATGGGTCTAACGACTTAAACCAGTAAGTAAAGTAAAACGAAACAAAAAATTAAGTGCGTAATCTTAACACGCGGTTAAAGTCATGCTTCTTTGGCTACTGTAACAGGTATTACTAAAAAGATTAAATATAAAATAAATATGTCATATTGAAATTTACAGTAATATTACTTCGGTCTGTAAGACCTAAGTATTACATCCATAAGCCAAAAGTAAAATTCTTACCCCCACTTTTTTTGGCATTTCTCGACGTTTAGGACCTACTGATTCTGAAAAAGCAAAAAAAAAACAAAATGTATGTCTGTCTGCCGGCCATCCGACCGTCCGTCATTACATACGAAATCTAGAAAACCACTGGAGGGATTTCAAATTTTTTTTCTAAAAATAGGTATACTCAAGGGACAGATCCGAAAGGATGCTGTGTTCGATATCTTTACCGGAAGTGTGTCAAAAAAATCATTATGTGTGTCAAAAATAGCAAATTTTCAAATTTTTGACTTAAAAAACGTTCATTTTAAGTGATTACGAGTAGTAACATTGAATTTGGAGAAATCTTGATGGTAGAAATTGGTATAAGAGATCAAAAACTAAATTATTGCATTATAAGTTTGTCAAAAAAAATGTTGTCAAGTATGTCAAAAGAAAGATTTTTATTTATTTTTTTACCTAATTTTTTGGAAAAAAATAAAACTAATTATTTGTATGACATGAAATTTTATTATTATTATAGAGAATTATGGCATCATAAGTTTGTCTTGAAAATAATGTCAAGTGTGTCAAAAAATGGTTTCATTTATTTTTTTAGCCAATATTTTGGAAAAAAAAATTTTACTGTTCTTATGACGTAAATGTAATTGAAAATGAAATTGGACATAGACATTTTTGAATTTGTTATAGTTTTTGAAATATTTTTGGAATTTTGAAAAAAGTTTGTATTATTGATTGTAATAATTTTTGCAATATTTTTAGAATTCTGGAAAAAAGTTTTAAATTTTATTTTGTAAGAATTTTGTGGAATATTTTTAGAATTTTGAAAAATTTTAAATATTTGATTTTATTATAATTTTTGGAATTTTGAAAAAAATTTCAATTTTTGATTTTGTAATAATTTTTGCAATATTTTTAGAATTTTGAAAAAAATCGAATATGTGAATTTTATGTATATATTTAGAATTTTGAAAAAAGTTTCGTTTTTTGATTTTGTAAGAATTTTTGGAATACTTTTAGAGTTTTGAAAAATTTTAAATTTTTGATTTTATTATAATTTTTGGATTTTTAAAAAAGTTTGAATTTTTGCTTTTGTAATAATTTTTGCAATATTTTTAGAATTTTGGAATAGTTTGAATTTTTAAGAATTTTTGGAATATTATTGGAATTTAAAAAAAGTTTAAACATTTAATTTTATTCTAATTTTTGGAATATCTTTGGAATTTTGAAAAGTTTGATTTTGTTTAATTTTTACAATATTTTTGGAATTTTGAAAGAAATGTGAATTTGTGATTTTGTAATAGTTTCTCGAAACTAAATGAAGAGGTTTTTGCTGAGTGTGTAATCTTTTCACTAAATTATGATCTGTTATAATTTTCCGGCAACGTATTGATGTTTCGTGTTAGTTTTGTAATAAATTTCTAAACAGAGATAAAAAATACTTGTACTTTAACAAAGAGTTATGTTTGATATACATCGCTGCCCAAAACTAAAAATCATGTCCTCATAAAAGTTTATTGATTATATAATTTACAATAATGAAAAAGCATATTACTTCGGTCTGAAAGACCTAAGTATTACATTCATGAGCAAAAAGTGAAATTCTTACCCCCCCCACTTTTTTGGCATTGTTCGACGTTTTAGGACCTACGGATTCTAAAAAATCAAAAAAAATGTATGTCTGTCTGCCGGCCGTCCGTCATTACCTACGAAATTTAGAAAACCGCTGGATGGGGTTTCTAAAAATAGGTATTCTCTATGGACAGGTCCGAAAGGACCATGAGTTCGATTACTGTACCGGAAGTGTGTCAAAAAAATCGTCAAGTATGTCAAAACAAGGAAATTTAGTAGGAACATTGAATTTGGAGAAATTTTTATGGTAGGGATTGGTATGTGAGATCAAAGACTAAAAATGATTTCATTTATTTTTTAAGCCAATTTTTTGGAAAAAAAATTTCGCTGTTTTTATGACGTGAATGTAATTAAAAATGAAATTGGACATGAAGAATTTGTTATAGTTTTTGAAATGTTTTTGGAATTTTGGAAAAAAATAGAATTTTTGAATTTGTGAATTTTATATATGTTTTTAGAATTTCGAAAAAAGTTTCAATATTTGATTTTCTAAGAATTTTTGGAATAGTTTTAGATTTTATGAAGAAAGTTTGATTTTATTTAATTTTTACAATGCTTTTGGAATTTTAGAAGAAATATGAATTATGAATATGAAATATGAATTTGTGATTTTGTAATATTTTTTTGAAACGCTAAATGGAGAGGTTTTTGATTATTTTGCTGATTGTATCATCATTTCACTACATTATGTTAATTTATGATCTTTTACAATTTCCCGGCGACGTATTGATGTTTCGTGTTAGTTTTGTAATAAATTTCTAAACAGAGAAAAAAAATACTTGTACTTCAACAAAGGGTTTTATGTTTGATATACATCGCTGTCCAAAACTAAAAACTATGTCCTCATAAAAGTGTTTTGTCGAAAACTATATCAAAATCCTTAACTCAGACCGAAGTCTTGATATCTCAAAGGCTTAAGATTTCAGCCCCTTCATATTTTACATAATGTATTACAAAGTACATGTTACAAATTAAATTTAACGATGAATATATGTTCATTTATCAACAACAAGATTTGGTACAACTATTGTTTGCAAAGTAAAGTTTATGTTTCTCACTTTAGTTATTACACGCACTTTTTTTATTGTTGGAATGAAAAACGAGAAAAAAATATAAATTTAAAAAAACACGAAACTTAATAATTATGTAACTAAAATCGACAGTCTAACTCAAATAATATTTAACACGAGACTGAATAAAAAAATATAATAACATTAACAAATGATAAACTATAAAAATTTCATTCCAAAAAATAATGACACTTAATCGAATTGTGTCGCATACTTGCCGAAAATAATATTCGTTTGCCTTTATTATTTCATTGTTGTTTGAATTCTTTATTTTTTAATTATTGTTTGAAACGATTGTGTGAATGTGTTGGTTTAAGATTTAAAATCATAGTGTAGTATAATAAAGATTAATATATGGTTTGAAAACGTTACTCACGTCCGAAAAAAGATTTGAGTTATTTGTCGTATTGCGCCTAAAGAAGTTTTACTTCAATAAGATTAAATTGCTAAAATTCATTCATTACTTCGGTCTGAAAGACCTAAATATTACAATCTTGAACCAAAAGTGAAAATCTTACCCTAACTTTTTTTTGGCATTTCTCGACGTTTTAGGTCATAACGATTCTAAAAAAGCAAAAAAAAATGTCCGTAATTCTGACGGCCTCCACACGCGATTTCAAAAATTTCTTCTAAAAATAGGTTTTGTTAATGGTAAGAGGCGAAAGGACGATAGTTTCGATAACCGTACCGGAATCTGTATGTGAGACCAGGTCCTTGATTATTGTGTTATAAGTATGTAAAAAAAATCGAACTGTGTGAAAAGAATGATTTTCATATATTTTAAAATTTCGATCTTTTTTGATTATGAATTATTTTTTGGAATATGTTTAGAATTTTGAATAAAGTTTAAATTTTTGATTTTATTATTATTTTTGGAATTTTGAAAAAAATTTGTATTTTGGATTTGATTATAATTTTTGCAATATTTTTGGAATTTTGAAAAGTCATTTTTTGATTTTTTAATAATTTTTGGAATATTTTTAGAATTTTTGAAAAAGTTTGAAATTTTAATTATGTAATAATTTTAAGAATATTATTAGAATTTTAAAAAACTTTAAATTTTTGATTTCAATATAATTTTTGGAATATATTTAGAATTATGAAAAAGTTTGAAATTTTGATTTTCTTATAATTTTTAAAATTTTAATGTGCAATTTTGGATTTATTTTTAGAATATTTTTAGAATTTTGAAAAATGTTTGAATTTTTGATTTTATTATAATTTTTGCAATATTTTTGGAATTATGAGAAAAGTTTCAATTTTTGATTTTGTTATAATTTTTGCAATATTTTTGGAATTTTGAAAAAGTTGTATTTGTACTTTTACGAAGAATTTTATGTTTAATATGCATGGCTGCCCAATCCTAAAAACAATATCCTCATAAAAGCCCTTGGCCGCAAACTATATTAAAACCCTTAACACAGACCGTTGTCTTGATATCTCAAAGTCTTGAGATATCAGCCCCTTCATATTTTACTTTATACGATATGAATGAATGTTTAGATGAAAATGCGACTGTATTTTTTTGAACTATATTACTAAAAGTTAGTGTCAGTCAACGTGTCTAAAACGTAAATTAAAATAAAATTTGAGACAAGTTGTTTTTTTTTAAATTTTAAACTCTGCATCACTTCATCAATTTTAAGCTATGGTAAAGTAAAAATAATAAAATTATTGATTGATATAACAAATTATTAAAAGGACCAGGGAACCATTACTATATATACTCTATGCAGGCAATACATGACAGCAAATAAATTATTATTAAATCTCCGCCTATAAATTTTCTTTGTCATAATTCTTATAAATTTGTTTGTGGATATAAACAAACAAACTGACAGCAAATTTGTTTTTTTTAATTTTTTTTTACTGCGATCTCTGTTGAACTATTGTTTGGATCGAGTTGTGATATTTTTCACATTTCTAAGCCAAAATTAGCTGGAAATAAATTATTAAAGGTTTAATTCAAAAACAATCAGTGTGGTTCATGGTCGCAGAAAATACAAATTAATGTTTTTATACTAATGTTATTTATTGTCAAATATTTATTCATGAGGATTGCCGAACAACATAGCTCATCAATATTATTTTCATTTTCTTTTCTAATTATAGAATTATCAGTTTTCCATGGATTTTTTTAAAATTTTAAAGTAATTTTTCAATTATTTACAAATTGCACTAAAATAAAACCATTTACCGTCATAATTTGTAAATGTTATTTTATTCATTTTTGTTGTATTTGTGTACAACAAATATACAAAAAATTAGTTACAGTATCATTCATTAAAATTGTTGTTGGTGGTGTTGTATATACTGTACAGATGTAAGTTAATAATTTTGATTGAAAAATTAAAATACATTTACAAACTAATATTCAGTATTAAACGCCATGTAATAATACAAAAAAATGTTGAATGGAAATGAAAACGGTCTGTTATTAATACTTATATAGTAAGATACTTGGAATTTTTAATGAAGAAAACCTGGATACTTTTATCATGCTATATAGTGTTACCGCCTGTTTATTACTACTACTCTGCGATACATTTTCTACTTCGCCTTCAATTTTCTTCACCAAGTTTTTATGCAATCACAAATATTGATTTATATTCAACATAATATATTTTATATCGTAAACCCGACAGACATCTCATAATTACAAATACGTTTCGATGATATATGTACCAACAAAACATATTGCGATATTACTATATATGTTTTTTTCTGTTCAATATTGAATGTTTGTGTATTTGTCCCTGACGAAATAAAAATAAAAAAAAATGTATTTATATAATTTTTCTGCAGTCAAGTTCAGGGCCATCGCGGCGACTAATTTAAGAATAAAAAAACTAAGGATAAGTGCACTGAAGAGCGGGGTATTGAGCGGTGGGTACACACAAAACATTTACAAAACCAGACTTATTTAATGTTTCACAAAAAAAAATTATTATAGTTTTTTTGTTACCAAAAATAAAATTGTCTACTGTTGAAAACGGTATTTTGGAAAAAAGTTGTTTCTTTAATTATATTTCATTTTTTGTTTATTGACTTTATTTTTGTGTGTGTGTAAATTATAAAAAATATTATTCAAATATATTTGTTTTTTATTTTCGTTTAAATAATTTTATTATTCATAAAAAATTAATTTATCTAAAATTTAGTAATCAATTAAATTTTATTGTTTAAGTTTTTGTAATGCGCTTTTTAGTACTTAAAAAAGTTATTTATAGATCTCAGATAAAGAATAAAATTTTATGGAATTAAGACAATGTGTATCTGACGAAATGCAAAATTTCAAATTATAACTTTAGACAACGTACTTGTGAGATGCAAGCATTAACTTAAAATAACTCACGAACTTAAAATAACTCTAACTGGAGTGGGTTTCTTAATTGTTTACTTAATAAATTTGAGTGCATTATTTCGCATGAGTGAATCAGTTTTTATTGATTTGTAATTTTTTTTAAATTTTTGATCTACGGATATGTCAGGTATGTATGATACCACATACCACTAGCAATATCAGTGAAATATATCTAGTCAATGTAATATCTTAGAGGTGCTGGCGGATGAGCTCTATTCAGCCAACAGTAGCACCACCAAACTTAGTTATGGAATATTCCTTGATGATGATATACTATTATTTGCTCAAGAAATCAGCCTTCATATAACTGTATATGTACGCTTTGATCATTTAGGAAAACAGTGCGTCACATTATCAAGGAACATGCCACTAGCTAGATCATTGAGAACCCCATTTTAGTTTTGTTCCTGTAAACTTGCTTTGTATCTCTTATTTTATTTTATCCATCCTTATTCCTTACATGAAATATGTGTGGTAGGATTTATTGTAGTAGGGGAGCCCTGGATGCTAAATTTGCAGTTACTAGAGCGTCATAGGGACTTATTGGATTGTGAAGTTTACGTTCTAAAATGAAAAAAGTTTATGTCAAGTTTTCATTTTAGTGGGGGGGAGAGCGTGTAAGAATTTTTAAAAATGTAAAAAAAAACAGTCACATAAAAATACTCGAGCGCGTCAGATATTCATAGAGTATATGCGCTTTGTCTCTCTGATAACCGATACATATAAATCTGACGATTAACTAGAGGGAGGTGGGCGTATAGAGAGGTGGAAAAACAAAAAAAAAAAAGTTATTCGAGCGTGTCAGATATTCAAGGTTTATGTAAAGTGAACTCAAAAAAGTGTCCAATTTCAATGACTGACGATTTAAACGTGACCAAAAGTCACGGCTGATTTTGAAAAATGTAAAAATAAAATGTGACCTTGAGATACTCGAGCGCGTCAGATTTTTATGCAGGGGGATCAACTTGATGTTTTCGTCCTCCAGGATGATAATCTGACAATTATATGGAGGGGTACTGTTCGTCTGACAATTTTAAAGTGACAATTATTTGTCGTTTCTATTTCTATGTAATTTTTTTCAAAAACAGTATTTTTAATCTACAACTGTAGTAAATTTAATAGTTAAAAAGCATAATTTACCATTTTGTTTTATGTTACTAGGATTATCTCAGTTATATTAATGCTTTTGGATTAAAAATTACGATTACTACAATTAATGTAATATGAAATATTTGACAATTGATTTTTCCTGCAATTAAGCGAGCAAACATTTACTAGATTTTGGAGTGTTTTTAATTTATTTTTAAACAGTGCATGAAATTCACAAAATAACTTATAAATACAACAAACAGATCAAAGCGTCTAGCACCCACCAAAAACGTGTACACTATGGTGATCATCTGAGATGGCGTCATGCCAACAGACGCTCTAGTGGAGTCGGTGCGAGAGAGTAAGAGATAAAGAAAGAGTGAGAGAGAAGTGAGTGGCGGAGTGGGGAATACACAGCTCTCAGAATCTGTACGCTCCATCTTTTTTTGACGATTTTACCTGAATCGCCCCATGAAAACTGTCAGAATATATGTTTTCCGTAATCCTGATAGGATTACCTTCAAAATTAAAAAAAAGTTTATCGCGCTCGAGTATTTCAAGGTGTCGTTTTTTTTTACACCTTTGTGACTCGTCTATTTCCTTATGTCACGGTCAAATTGTCAGATTATTGAAATATAAACTTTTCTGGATGTATTTAGCTTACCTTCTCTTAATCTGACGCGCTTGAGTTTTTCTGACGATTGATTTTTTTTTACTAACCTGACGGGTTGCCCTCGACGCACCCCACTACATTAAGGGTTCATATTTGGTAGGAGTACATTACAGGGTGCAAGGTTTCTCCCCATATGATTTTCTGACGCGCTCGAGTAACTCGCAAAATCCCCGCTTGGGCTCCCCTACTATTGTATAGTTATCCATTTAAAAAAAAAAATAAAAACAAAAGATTGTCGTACATCAACATCTCAGAACGCATGTTGTTGTGGAATCTAGGTCTTAAAAGGTTTTTATGTGTTGTGATACATATTGGAATTCCTTCTACACAGCAAAACAAATTATGGGCACATTTTTCTAACAACTCAAAGCTTTTATTTCAGGCATTTGTACTAACCTTGTCTCGTTGATGAAATGTCGTATGCTTTGCGTTACGTTGTACATTATGTGGCGTTTCAGTTGAACAATTCTTCTGACATGATTTTCGATCGTTATCAAATATGAATTCCGTAAAGTAAATTCAAACTTTTAAGCTTTATAACCCACATTTAGGTGATTACTCTGCTAGAAGTTATCGGTTCTAGTTCGCATTCTACTTGTTTGTTTGTTTGTAATTGGTTTGTCTTCGCGTGTGTCGTATCGTACCCATCTCCATATCATTTTCCTTATATAGTTCTTAATGTTCTTTTTGTCTGCCGTAGAAGTTCTTGATTACTGAAGGAGTTCTGTCAGAAGTATTTGTTTTATTATCCTAGGCATTTGGCATTTCTCGGCATTTCTCTTTGCTTACACATTTTTAAAATTTGTTTATTTAGTACAAAGATCAGGGTGAATTGATGATTTAAGCCTTCAATTTGTTTGTTCCCTGAGTTTTCACCTATTTTTTTGCTCTTCATACGTGCACCGTATTTGTTCTTCTCCTTTTTCTTAACTTTTACGATAAATCAGGATTACGGTGTTCTGTTATTTTTATTTCTATCATACCGTTTACCTTCTACGTCTGTGAATCTTTTAGTTACTGTATGTAATTTTAGGTCCGCCGTTAGTTTCCGTTAGTAGAATTTTTGCGAATAAGTGTACGAGAACAACAACTTCCGCCGTTTATTTATATTCGACAAAACTAACCGACAGACCTTTCTAGTAGACAAAGGAGTAGATCTTTTGGTGCTTTCGGTCAAACTGTCCGCATCAGATACGTGCAGCGCGAAATCATCAGACCCAGTTCTATCAGCTGCTAACAGAACAGTTGCTTTATTTAATCCTTACTCCCACTTTTTTGGCATTTCTCGGCGTTTTGGGACCTACTGATTCTAAAAAAGCAAAAAAAAATGTATGTCTCTGCCGGCCGGCTGTCCGGCCGTACGTCCATCATTACCTACGAAATCTAGAAAACCGCTGGAGGGATTTCAAATTTTTTTCTAAAAATAGGTATGCTCAAGGGTCAGGTCCGAAAGGACGCTGTGTTCGATAACTGTACCGGAAGTGTGCCAAAAAATCTTTGTGTGAGTCAAAAATAGCAAATTTTCATAATTTTGGCTTAAAAAACGTTCATTTTAAGTGATTACGAGTAGGAACATTGAATTTGGAGAAATTTTGATGGTAAGGATTTGTTTGCATTATAAGTTTGTCAAAAAAATGTTGTCAAGTGTGTCAAAAGAAAGATTTTTATTTATTTTTTTACCCAATTTTTTTGGAACAAAATAAAATTAATTATTTATATGACATGAAATTTTATTATTATTATTGAGAATTATATGGTATTATAATTTTGTCAAAAAAATGTTGTCAAGTGTGTCGAAAAAAAGATTTTTATTTATTTTTTACCTAATTATTTGTATGGTATGAAATTTTATTATTATTATAGAGAATTATGGCGTTATAAGTTTGTCAAAAAAATAATGTCAAGTGTGTCAAAAAATGGTTTCATTTATTTTTTTAGCCAATTTTTTGGGAAAAAAAATTTTGCTGTTTTTATGACGTAAATGTAATTGAAAATGAAATTGGACATAGAAATTTTTAAATTTGTTATAGTTTTTGAAGTATTTTTTGAAAAATGTTTGTATTTTTGATTTTGTAATAATTTTTGCAATATTTTTAGAATTTTGTAAAAAAATTGATTTTTTGGATTTTTATAAATATATATTTAGCATTTTGAAAAAATTTTCAATTATTGATTTTTGGAATATTTTTAGAATTTTGGAAAATTTAAAATTTTGGAATTTTAAAAAAAGTTTAAATTTTTGATTCTGTTATAATTTTTGCAATATTTTTAGAATTTCGGAAAGAGTTTAAATATATAAGAATTTTTGGAATTGTGAAAAAATTTAGAATTTCTCGGAAAAAGTTTGAATTTTTAAGAATTTTGTGGAATATTATTGGGATTTAGAAAAAGTTTAAATATTTGATTTTATTCTAATTTTTGGAATATTTTTGAGATTTTGAAAACAGATTTTATTTTTGATTTTGTAATAATTTTTGCCATATTTTTAGAATTTTGTAAAAAAATAGATTTTTTGGATTTTTATAAATATATTTTTAGAATTTTGAAAAAAGTTTCAATTATTGATTTTGGAATATTTTTAGAATTTAAAATTTTTGGAATTTTATGTTGTCCCAAGTTCTAAGAAATACAACAACACACTATTCATTTCATTCATTTGTTGTTGCGTTTTGTTGTGATTTGATTTTCCTGGAAGTAACCGTAATCGTCTAGATTTTTCTGTAATCGTTATCCAATCAAACTATTTGTTATGTTTTGTTGTCATAGTTACATATAGTAATTCAAAATTTCATAATCCAATCAGAATCAATTTCTTATTTTTTGTTGTCATAGTTATACAATTTGCTTAAAAAAATCACAAAATAACAAATAACAAATGCTACTTTACTACCAGTGTAAAATAATGAAGTAATTTCAAAAACTTTAATGTTTTTCATATTATGTATTTGCGTGAAATTATTTTAATTGCTACAAAAAAGACTTCATTTTGATTTTAGTTTGAGTTTTATGTCAAATTATGTTCCAATGAGGTCCAATTAACCCTCATCACCTCAGAAATTTTCTATGCTTTGGCCTATGATTTATTAGTTATGTTTTCCATTAATACAGATTGCCTATGATTTATGCCCTTGGTTAAGGGGTTATAGAGTTATGGCGGTTTGGATTCGTGGACTTGTTAGAATGGGATATCATTGGGTTAAATGTTTATAGGGTTTGGTTAACTAGATTTAGCGTTGGAATCATATGGTTATGTTATCTTTAATTGTTAGGAATATATTTTTTAGTGGTTTTGAAAAATTATTAGGTGATGAGGTTTCAGCGAGTTTCAGCTTGAGCTCCAAAAGCCGGGTTAAACCGGTCTATTTAAATTGAAGTGGTTTTCCCAATTAAACCCAAAGAAGATTATTTTCGGAATCGCTAAAGGACTTCAAAGCGTCCTTCGTGCCGAAGTGTTGTAATGGTTTGTACTCTATTACAAAAATAAACTCAAACCTTAAACTAAATTGCGCATTGTTACCTGAAGGCTATCCAAAAATTCGTTTTTCTCCAAAGTTGCTGTAAATAACTTTGAAATCAAAATCACCAGGAAGTTTTGATGGTCGTCCATATACTACCTAAGCTGAGGAATACAGATGCATACAGTAAACGACAAATTTCTTAGCTGTAGTGGGCGTAACTAAAATAGAATAAGCCTCAGGCCAACCTGTAAAACGATCGACAGTGGCTATTATATGTATTTAAAATTGTTGGAAAAAGGGTTAGGTTTGATCACATCAAGTTCACATGAAGAGTTGCCAAGTTGCCAATTCGGCTCAATTTGGAATGAAGCAATGGTAGTAACTCTCTAACCTGACGACTTGTAAGCGACGAATTTGTTTAATAGATGTTGGTTGAGGAAAGTTTGTGAAGACTTCTATGCGATCCGGTGAAGGTAAAATTCATTCTGGATTAGTAAGAGGGCTGAGTAAGTGATGCGAATTGGAAATGAATATTCATTTATATATCTTAATGTTGACACCGTATTTAACCAATTGCTTCTTCAATCTTCCATGGTGTAACTTGCCACTAATAGATCGCCGGGGTCACAAATTTAGTTTGTTTAACAAAAAAAACTGTTATGCGTTATGATTACTACAGTTTATTCACAGCTTGGACTCGATTTTTTATTAGAATACTGACATTTCATTTTCATTGACGTATCCGGTAACAACAACCAATGATCGATATTTGATTTTACGAATTTGTGTTTTTAATTTGTCTGTAAGCTTTCTTACTTGAGATTAGTTCGTTGAATTCTTTTCAGCTTTCAGGGCTGCTGAGTTTTACTACTGGCTGATACTCAATGCCATATTATAACGATAATCATATCTACATTAGATTGCTCGCTAAAATTAAATTTTCTCAGTAAACAATGAGAGCATATTTTTTTTTTAAATAAAAAGAACACGTGCCGCAAAATCATCGTAGTTAAATTTTTTGAAAAAAATCGTAGATTTTTTTTAAATATCTCATGAAATATGCATATTTGTCAAAAAAAATTTAATCGTTTTTGTAGAAAATTTAATTCTCTACCTAAAAGCTCCAAGTCATTTTTTGCCTTAAACGTATAGTTTCGATGATATTTTAAAAAAGAACTTGTAAATTTTTGTAATAAAGATGACGAAAAAGTATTCATTTTCTTCTTATGCTATAGAATATTAAAAATAAAATATAATCGTGAAAAGAAAAAATCAAACTTAGTACTTTTTCGTCAAAATTTTCGTCATTTGTTTTTACAAGTTACGAATACTTTCGAGTTTTTTTTTTAAATTGCATCAGAAATATAAGTTTTAGAAAAAACTGACATGGATCTTTTTTGTAGAGAATTAAATTTCGTTCAAAAATGATGGTGTAATTATTTTTTAGATCTGCATATTCCATGAGATATTTACGATTTTATCAAAAAATCAACAGGCACGTGTTGTTTTTATTTTAAAAAAATGCCTTCGTGGCTTTTTGGCCACAAAGAAGTTTTTAAATTTACTTTTTACCGACCAATCTAATATATGTACATTAGGGTGTTTCATTTTTCCAAAGATATGATTTTCATATGACTTTGCTTACGCCCCAAGTTTCAGTGATGTAAAAGATATGTATGCCAAATTTCAAGAAGATTGGATAATATTTAGGGGTTGCACACATTGATCACTTTTATCTTAAACTAGTGAAATTTCTAATATTGAAGTACTTTGTATCAGGATCCCAGGGGCTCTGCATCAAGCGAGGTGGATGGCAAAGGCAATATATGCACTTAAAATTGTCCTCTTCACTAAACAGTTGAATATTCCTCAACGAGAATTAAAAGGAATGAAACGAGTTGCACATTTTACCAGCCTCATATATGTTCGCTTTTGGCACTTAGCGATTGCAAGTCGATGGGCTCCAAAGAATGATTTGGATATGCTACAGTTCTGAGCACTTACCCAGATGAAGACGTCAAAAAAGTGCTCTCACACTTGCTAAGAGACACCTTTGGTACCTGTCAGAAACAAACGTAGGATTGGTTTTTTTGGACGAACGCGTTACTCAGGCTGATAAGGAAAATATGACTAAAATTTTAGAAACCGAACCTGTAAAGAAAAAGGAAATAAAACGATTAGATGGTAAAAACCTAGCTTTAGAAGGAAAAGACCTGAGCCATTTCGTTACTAATAAGACAAAGACGTTTTTTGAATTGTTTGGGATCCACGACGTGACAGAATACTGCAGTGATTCTCTAAGAAGCCATGTGAACGCTCTCAAGGTGGTCAATGAAACCGCAGAAAAAAGAATTGCTCTGATGAAAAAGTTTAACAAATCGGTCAGGGACGAACAAAAAACAGTTATTGTTGAGGGTAGTCGAGCATCACAGAAAAGTTGTCCCCAAGCGAACAAAAGTAGGGATTGCATCGTTCAAAGGGGATTAATATTACACATGTTTTGCCTATCATACTACCTATTAATCTTTTTAATCGTGTCTAGTTTTAATATTATTTTAAGTTTGTGATTTCAAGTTTTCCCAATAAAAATAATTAACATTGAAAAATCGTAATTTTTGCCTACTTTTATAAAACTGATCAAAGTGTGCAACCTCTAAATATTATCCAATCTTCTTGAAATTTGGCATATATATCTTTTATATCACTGAGACTCGGGGCATCAGCAAAGTCTGCAAAAATTTTACATTTTATTTTTTGCCTTAAAAAATGAAACACCCTAATGTACATATTAATACTTTCGCTGCGATATTAATACTATCTTTTAGTTTTTTTAGACGACAACCTCTGTTTGAATAACGATAGTTTGCTTCATTCAAATCGTGAAATAATTGGGCGTATAAGTAATTAAATGTAATAAACATTACGATGGGTATATATGCATTTATCAACTCTCCATTGTATATCATAATGCCATAAATTAAAGAGTAATGTTAATAATAGTTAAAACAAATTGTAGTAATTATTATGACACTCAATTTCTGTCAATTTAATTATTGTTATATTATAACTAATTGTTTAATATTAATATGAATTTAATTGTGATCTGGAATAACGTGATCATTAATAGGAAGTATGATAGAATAAATTATATTATTTGATACGTTATCAGTTATATTACCAAATGCTTTGTAATCCATTCTCAACCAGAATTTATATGCATAGTTCTTACAATCACTTCTATTCCGGATTGCTCCATCCACACCATATGTGGATTTTCACAATATTTTGATGATACTACATCTATTAGATGAGTATTGTTTGCTTTGTGTGGTGATGTCTTATTTTTTAATAACATTATTTATTTAGCGGGTATAATTTTTTTTATTACATACTTGTAATAATAAAATTAATATTGCTAGAAATTAACTGATGAATCAGATTTTAGCTAACCAATTTATCACTTTCCATTATTGTTGGCTCGGTACAATAGTAAAGCTACGTTCTGTTTGTTTTCTTCGAGTTCTTTCCAATTTAATAATGTCAAAACTATTTAAAAAATGACTGTGTAGGATAGTCTTTACTATTAAGTGCCCTAAACTCGTGTTTGTAGTTTAAAATTTAGCTAATGAAAAATATTTAGAGATCAGAAAAACAGTACTTTTTCTACATACATAATATTGGTTTTTGTAAAATCCACAAATAGTTTTATTATATATTTATACAATATTTACAATTAACCTTGGTGCACAACTACAGCCTAAACTACAAATATTAGTTAAACTAATATGTGAATAAAAACAAATGATTCTTGCTGTCACGTTTAATTGATTTAGTAATAGGTTATCTAACATGATTAATTTTTTTATAAATAAAAATGGAAAATCGTTTATTATAATTTAAATATTATTTATTATTATTAAAATTGTAAATGTTAGTTTTAATATTATATAAGATGTAAACGTAATTAAGTTACAGTCCTTCAATATTTCTCCCACGATATATGGATTATGGTGATACCAATATGTAGTATAATAACTTAATAAACCTAATAAAAATCCTATGAATTGAAGTTACAAAGTAATTAAAAAATTTGTATCAATAACGAGTGCATGGAAACGTGATTTTTTTCGCAGTTAGTTGTTGTCGAATAGCTATTATGCAATCTTTTTTAAACGGATGTTGTAATCATACGATATGATCACTATGTAACCAATCTTAAAAGTAAATATTTCGTTCTACATTCTTTCGCAATTCATGATTTAAGAAAAGTTTATAATTCAGCAAGAAGAAGTCCAACCTTTTAGTCATGAAATTTGTTTAATTTTCTATAGTTTATTGTCTTATAACTCCTATCCCTGACTATCACCTATATTTGAAGAGTTTCACTTATTGTACTCAACTTTTGTTTAAGAAAATACTTGTTTTAAAATTTGTTACAATATATGTTTAAACGACTGTACAGTGAATCGCTAACGGTTGTAATAGTGAACTTTTATTAAAACTTTTAATGAAAAATGAACAAAAGGAAACAAGGGATCTGTACTAGCGAATAGAAAAAAATAAAAAAAATAAACGATCAAGAAATATATAAACTAAATCAAAACATTAATGTGTTTCCAAATCAAATATATTTTTTTGTTTCTCTTCATTGTACAATACATACATCCAAAAGCTCAATTACATTTTCATGTTTCAAAATGTGATGTAACTTTTTTTTTTAATTCTAAGTTAGGCATGTTTAGTGTTAATAATAACGAGTTATAAATTAACGTCTCTGAATATCCGAAAATACCATGTCAACTAGGATTGGGATTCTAAATTTTGTTTCCTTTAAAAATTTATGAACGTTGATTTTAAAATTATGAGGAATAAAAATATCAGGAAAAACCTACGCCGGCAAGGAATTCCAAGAGTGTGAGACTCGATTAAATAAATCACGCTGAAAGGCTACAGTTCTACGCTTTGTTATTTGAACCGCAAAAGGATGGGCCGCTGTTGCAGCTCTGGTATGACGCAAAAATAATGTAGGCCTCGGTCTAATCGATTTGTTCTCTTCTGAAACCCGTTCATCCATAACGTATTTATAAAAAATTGTTAAATCAGCAACATTCCTGTGCTGCAATGAATCAAGTTCCTTACTAAGATCAGAGCTACCAATCAATTTAATAATAGCTCTTCGCTACACAGCGAAGAGACGTCCGATGATACACCATCAACATTGACCCGAAATTTGCGATCATTTTTAACTTCATACATAATATTAATATGTGTTAATAATTATTAATAGCTAGAATTTTCTATCTTTTGTTTATTTTTTATATAACTTGGTCGCTCTTACACCCAATACAACAATCCTATCATATTATCTCAAAAATATCATACCACAAAAAAAAAACAATCTATAACACGAAAATCAAAAAATAAATAATGAACAATCGTAATTCATTATGACGAAAGCTCATACATTCTTGCATAATACTTGCATGACCCAGTTTTTATTAAAACAAAATGAAAAAAAAATAAAATTGAAATTCTTTAGGTGTATTCAGCTATAGAAACATGTATTAAAACTTGTGTGACAGAAAGAATAAATCAAATTGCAAAATCATGAGCATAACAATTTTTATATATGAAATGTATTACCTCACACAAAAATGTTACTGTATGAGAAAATGATTACAAATTTGTTGTTTGACTTGTTGTTTTTGTGTTTGATTTTGATTCCCGAGTATGAGTGGAAATAAGGCCGGTCGTTATTAATTACTTTAGAATGATTTAAGTTTTTTCAACATTGGTACTGCTTGTATAAGCACGTAATTAAGAACAGAAAACAGAACACATTTCGGTCACCACAAAATGCAAAGGACATAGACTAAAACAACGACTGGACTATGTATGTGAAGTTGTTTAGGTATATATTAAGTGTGAATGTACAAGATTAGTTTGGTTATCTTTGGTCAGGTTTCTAATTTTTGCCAGATGACATAGCTTCTTTGGAATTCTGGATGCAACCTCACTTACGGTGTTTAATTCGTCCTCTGCCTTCAACATAAACTCTTAACTCAGCATAATTTAAGTTTTTCTTTGTGAAAAATAGAACATGATCTGCATGATGTTATAATGCTTTAAAACAACCATGTAACAACAGAAAGACAATGGGTTCGGTAGTAATTATTTTCACCGTGACGTGTCTGTTCAACCATATATCATCCTATTGAATAATACGAAGAGTCCGTCGCCCTTTGGCCCATTCAGCCCTCTCTCTGCCCCTGACCTATGGTGTCCTGCCTGTTGTTCTCCTGAAAGAAACCTTCGTCACGTCGCGACCACATTATTTGACGTTCCTGTGCCAATAGGCCAAATGTGGTATCGTTGTGCCAAATGTGGTATCCCCTATAGAAGAAAGAACGGATGCATGCCTCACCGAACACAGTTTTAAATTCGCAATGTACTCTTTAGGAGTTAAGTCTTTGACTTCTTACCATATTTACCTATAGAACTTGTCTTTTTTCAAGATTACTTGTCTTTTTTCTGACTACAAATATGTGCTTTAAAAACAGTCTCACCGATTGAATCCAGATGAGTGACTAAAACACCTTTGTTTTGTGCTTCATCTCGAGGCTCACCACCGCTGAATGTATCGGACAGTTCTGTTGTAGATTTGTATAATCTCTTCGATGTACTTAGCAACCATCGTTGCGGTTTGTGCGCGAAGTCTGCCACTTTTGCTTGGTTTAATCCCATACAATGTTTTACAGCTGGCCCAGTGATGGCCCATTACTGGCAGCCAGTAATGCAGCAATGGGCGAGTACTGGCAACCACGACTGGGCCATTAACATAATTTTACTGGATGACAATAAATGGCTGCCATTCATGGGCCAGAGAAAAAACAATAGCAATGGCCCAATCAAGGTTGTACAGTTGGCCTAATAACAGAATAATAATCATGACTTGTATTGTAATAATGGTCACGTGCTGGCAACCACGACTGTGCCATTAAAAATATTGTGACACTGATGCATAGGCTGACTTCACCATAGCTCTGGAAACATAGTGTTCTGGATATACAATGAGCTAATATCCATCAAATACTTTAATTAAAAGCTAACCAATGTTATAGACTTCGTAGTTCTAATTATAAAAATATTAAAGAAAGCAGTAGTATCCCAACAAACATAAATTCTGTTGTACGAGAAAAAATAAAAAAATAAAAATTTAACCCGAAGTGACCAACCGGAAGATAGGATGCATAACTGTTGTGAACCGGACTAAATGTTTATGTACCAAGATTCATCCAATTCGATTATCAGGTACAGATGTTATTGAGCTTGCAAAATAACAGGTGCTCGGAGGCCCCCCTACCACTTTGCTTACTATCGCTAAAAAAACTAATCAGTTCCTTGCCATACATATTTGCATCTTTTTGTGATTTGTCATCAAAACTACTTAGCGAACGAATGTTGTATGCTCCCAATAAAAATTAAATCAATAAACAGGTGTACGGGAGGACCCCCACCACTTATCCCAATATTGTCCAAAAACTAATCAGTTCTTTGTCATTTAAGTCTTTATCTTTTTTCAAAGTGTCATTAAAATTGATTAATGAATGAAGTCTGTATGCTCCCAACAAACTTCAAAAACAAAGTGTGAAAAGTCAGCAGTTGTATGGTAGACCCCCGCCACTTTGATCAATGTATCCCAAAAGATGATAATTATCTTCTCACACTAATTGAAACCTTTTCCATAAGTTTCATCATAATCACTTCATTATTGTAGGCTGTATTGTGCAAAAACTTCAAAAAAGTACCAAAAAAAAATTTTTTACCGGAAGTGAAAAACCGGAAGTTGGGATGAAGAACTGTTGTGAACCGTACTAAACCGTACTAAATACTAAATACTTTCATTCAATTCAATTATCAGGTACAGATATTATTTTACAGCTTTTAAAAAAACAAGTGCTCCTGGGACCACCATTTTGTTCACTATCGTTTAAAACTGATCAGTTCCTTGCCATACATGTTTGCATCTTTTTCCAAAGTGTCATCAAAATTCATTCACGAACGAATGTTTTAATCTCCCAACAAACATAAAAACATTGTGGAAAAAACCACCTATTGTATGGTGGACCCCCAAATCCTTTATCCAATGTACTCCAAAAGCTGATAAAATCTTTCTCATGTTTCTTGAAAGCTTTTACCAACGTTTCATGAAAATCGATCGGTAACTGTAGGGATAAACATCTGGAAAAAAACTTTTGAACCGGAAGTGGCAAACCGGAAGTGGCAAACCGGAAGTTGGTATGCAGAAATATTGGAAACAGTACTAAAACCTTATATACTAAGTTTCAGTAAGATCATAGTCCATTTTAGAAGTTATTCAAGATTTAAGCTTAGAGGTGTTTGGGAGACCCCCGCCATTTTGTCCAAATTTGAAATGAATCCAGATCTTAAATTTTCAAGTGAACCTGTATCATTTGCCAAAGTTTCATCAAGATCCTATGCAGGAGGTACACCCACCCACCCACAATTTAAAATTGTGGTGAAGTAAAAATATAAAATATTATCATATGTAAATTTAAATTTAATCATATGTAAATAAATTAAATACAAAATAATTTCAAATAAAATAAAAATGACGGAAAAAAATTCAAAACTTCCCATACAACTGGTTCAGTAATGATCCACATTTCTGACAATCAGTAATGCAACAATGGCCGAGTACTAGCAACCAATACTGCCAGTACTAGGAAATTTAAATAAATTATTTACAAAATAATTCAAATAAAATAGAAATGAAAAGAAATTTAAAACATTTTCGAAAACCTTTTCGATTTTAGCATAGTCTTTCAGCCGAAAAGCCATAACTAAACTATATGTGAAATTTTGCAAACTATATATTTATAAAACCGATAATACTATTGTGAAATTTTAAAAAAATGACATAGATCGGCAAATTCATGGCTGCAGTACAATAGCCAATTAATGTTAACCATTAACGGGCCATTGATTAGCCATTTAATGTAAAGTGTACTAGCTATTTTCTGTAAACTATAAATCAACAGATTCATGGTCCCAGTAATGGTCCAATAACAATTGCCAAGTACTGTTTGCCTTTCATGGGCCAATGCCTTCAAAGGTAACTATATACTGGCTCTTTTCTGTTAACCATAGAAAACAATAGCCAAGTACTGTTAACCATTAATGTGCCAGTGCTTGGCCGTATTTTAAAGTCCGGCAAACCCTGCTTGGGATACGGCGATTCGAAGAACTTTATTGTACATTTTAGAATGTAAGACCCTGATGCGATTCTTATGGAACTCCACCAGTAGACTGGTAACAATAAACCCCAATATCTGTATCTTAATTTAGCACACTTTTACTAAAGTAGCTACCGACTATTCTCAACAAGTAGGCTTTTTAAATTTTAAGTATAAAAAAATGCAGTGTTACTTAACATAATTAATCTTAATCAGAATTAAGGGTGGAGGGTGTAGAGGAGCAATTATCAAAAATTGTACTTTTTTGATAAAAATTCAAAAACCATGCACTACGAAATTATAAAAAAATTTGCAATGTTACTTAAAGTGAGAGCACTTACAACTGACACTCTACTTGGATTTGGCTGACTGACAGACGCGTGGTATCCTGATGAAACTTTAGTTAATAATGCGGGTTCATTTGTAAATAGAAGATCTGGATTCTTTTGAAAATATTGACAAAATGGGGTCTTCCGAACCGTATGACATCTGAACCTGGTAATCTTATTGAATGTAACTTTGTACATAAGCATTTAGTACGGTTCACAACAGCTCCATAGCCCAATCTCTCTCTCTACCATTTTTCTCTTCCGGCAAATTTTTTTTTGCATTTTTTCAGGGATAATTGATTACCTGATAATTGATTTTGATTAAACTTGGTAAATATGCTTAAAGTATGCTTTGTAACAGTTCTGCATGCCAACTTCCAGTTTGTCATTTCGTTTTTCAGAGGGTGGAACCCTCTGAAGCGCCTGTTTCTAGAATTATTGCAGGATTACTCGAGTAATCCTGCATCAGAACATCTTGTTTTAGAGTCTGTGGTAAAGTCAGACAATACTAATAAAGCTAACATCTGGGACTCTATATGAGTGACTCCTTTTAAATCGCTACTTTTAATAAAGTTCGTGTTTTTTAGAAATTTAAGATTTTTTCGTGTAGGCATTTTAATATCATAAATTATGATTTGAAATGGATGTAAAAATAACACAGAAGCCCATACAATTCACCTTTTATTTATATCAATTCTAATCAATTAATCTTCGGTTTTATTCAAAACTTTCGATTATTCAAATGTAACCACGATCAAATTGTTTTTTGTCTTTCCAATTTTTTTTTTGTTTTGATCTGATTT
Source organism: Diogma glabrata (assembly GCA_963693315.1). NCBI lineage: Eukaryota > Metazoa > Arthropoda > Insecta > Diptera > Cylindrotomidae > Diogma > Diogma glabrata. Next base: position 270,193,471 of record OY856188.1, read on the forward strand.
ATTGTTTTGTGATGAACAAAATTTGTTCCCGATTTATTTATTACAATTATGTATACAGTATACATTCTCATACCCCGCTTCATATAATTGATATTAATTTTAAATGAACATGACATTGACATTGTTTTTTTGAATTATAACCAAATTTAAGTTATATGAATAAAAGATTATTCTTGTTTTTATTAGAGGCTAGAACTTTCGAATTCTATATACATTTTGGGTTACCAAAAGAAAAAAAAAATTACAAATATATTTATTTATTGTTCTATCCAATTTTTTTATAACCAAAATTTATCAAATAAACTTAAAATCAAGCGAATAAAATTAGGTAAAAAATAAAGAACTTTAAAGACATAATAGAAAATATATATGTAAATTGGCCACCTCAATAATTTTCATGAATTAATCCGATGGACATTTATCCTTGACATTTATTATACGATTAAAGAAGAAGAAAAAAAATTTGTAAATTTTTATTTTGCGTACAACAATATATTATACTCGTATCAGACCAATCAAATGATATTTTAATTTATTTAGTTAAAATATGAACTTCATTGCAATATGATTAATTCTTCAGAATTTAAAATTTAGTTAGGCTCACTAATACTGTAGTTGATTTGGAATTATACTTCATTGGAAAAGATAAACTTTTTTCTTAATGCGTGGTAGGATAAGTTTATTTAATTAGTAATGGTATTGTTATTATTAGTTTAAGTGAAAAAAATAATGTTTAAAGGCTAACGCAAGTTAAATTAAGTTTTGAACAGTAATCTTTTCGTTTTAATTAAAAAGAACAGTACTATTACGAATATAATATCCAAAGTATTTTAATTCTAAATACAGCAAAAGCTCTTTTACCCTTAGTGGTTGATGATGAAACCGTCTCATTTTATACAGTTTTGCTTATGAATCTATCTAGCAAATAATTTTTTTTTTAAATATATGAATAGCCTTGCTTTGTTAATAATTTCTTAGTAACTGCATATAGTCCGAGAGCTGAGCGACATAAAATTGCAAGCACTCTCTAAAGGCTGATTTTTTAATATTATGTCATATGTTGAGTAGTGAAATAGTCTTCCGTCAGTCAGCTGGATTCGTTAGCGTTTGGAGTGGGTGGGGCTCCAACTTTGTAAAAAAAAACATGTACCTTGCAACTACTTTCTAAAACCTGAAAATAGGTTTGAGAGCAGTATATTAATTAAAAGTAAGTTTTATGATCGTCAGTCACACAAATCCTGTAACCGAACGCGTCAGTCACGCGTTGAAGTGGTAAAAAAACGGTACATCGTGCAAGTGCTTTCTAAAATCTGATATTTAGTATAAAGGTGAAGAATATTATTATAATCACAAAAAATGTAGTCAGTCAGTTTATTTATGTAACAGATGCCGTCAGTCGCAAATAAAAGGTTGCTCTTCCGTAATACGGCGCGCTCAATAAAATATTAACATATATTGAATAAAGTTTCTTTTTTCAATGAATATTCATTTTATTGCATGTACATTGAATCTGATCTACTCGAACGACCATTAAAATCTATAATAATATTAAACTTAAATAACAAAATTAATAGAATAATATACAGATTTTAATAAAGTATATTCAACAAATTCCTTTTAGTCTAGTGCATTAAATATTTTTCTAATATGAGTCGCTGCAGTTGTTGTATTAAACATCACTTGAATCATCATTTTCTGGATCAGTTATCAATTCATCATCTGCAAATAAACTAAACTTAAGTTTAGTTAAACTTCAAATTAGACTGTTCAAGAAATTAATAAAGAAGACTATTCAAAATTGACAAAAGACAAAAATTGTTATAATTTCATCAAGTGAGGTAACCAATTATTAAGAATTTGAGATTCACTCAACCAGGAGCCCAGAACAACAGCAAGATTTTCAAGTGTTACAAAAACTGGCATCAATGGGTCTGTTTTTTAATTCAATCGGTGCGGAGTAGTGTAAAGTTTAGTCTAATTAACTCTACGAACATATGTTTATCATACTCTAAGTTAGCATTGAATGAATAACTTTTGATCTACGAGTTTGAAAGACATTTTCCAACTAGTTGTTGTGACTAACACTAATTAAATTCTAAATGTTATTTGAATGTATATATACTTTATACGAAAGACTATGTTACTGTACATTAAACTGGTTAATAATTTTTAATTCACTAGATTTGAATATTGAAAATTTTGAAGTATATATTAGAGATTTTTTTGAGTACTTAAACTCAAGCAATTAAGTTAGTTTTGAATTGTTCAACACGTATACTATATGATTTTCTTTCATTTTGATTCCAACATTTACTTAATGGGAAACATTTTGGATTAGAAACATTTGGCCCATGAATTTAATTATTTGGTATAATGAAATGTTATTGAATATATGAAATATGGTTCAATCCTTCTTCAGCTCCTCCCATCTAATAAGAGCAGCTGGAAAATATTATGTTGTTGCAGAATAAATGTCGTTTTTTTTCATAGCAGTTAGGGAAATTATTAGGGATTATTAGAGAGATGTTTTTAAGAAATTTTGTTGTGTGAATCCGGGTTGCACCACTTCCAATTAATAGGCACAGTTTGAAAATATCAGGTTATTGCAGATCAAAACTTCTTTTTATACAAAACTTGTAATAGTTAAAATATGTATTTACGTCAAACGAAAAAGTTTAGTGAGAAGTTTATTGAGTAAATTCAATTTTGGTCATTGATGAATAATAGGTATGGTTAGAAATGTCAAGTTACTGCAGACTAAATTTGAAAAGAAGCATTTACGTTAAATGTGGAAGTTTTCTAAACTAATAGGAATAATTGGGTAAGAAATTATCATGACGACGCTATATATTTTCTAAAGCAACTGTTCCTATTAGTCCAGAAATCTAGACTTTATAAATATTATATATCACGAGCACGATGAATAATACGCCCGCGATAATATTATAAAAATGCATTTTTATTTATTAAGGATTTTACTTTTATACGGTATAAAACGTAACTAATTGTGTGTTTTATACTGTACGTTTTATACCTTTTATACGTACGTATAATACGTGTTTTATACGTTACCGTATTATACGTTGCAACCCTGGTTTTAATATATTTCAGGTTCATTCATTTATAATTAATTTCGGATAGGTAGAAAAAGTCAATTATGTAAAAAAAAGCATCCACACCCTCAAATAATTAACTTGTATCCTCAAAATAATTAAATTTCTATAAAATAAGAATTCAGGCAGCTTTAGTTAAATAAAATGTATTTTTTAAAAAACAAAAAGTAAGTTTGTAAGAATTTTATTTTCAAAACGAGAAATCATGGCATTGGGAAACTTTCATTTTAGATTACGAACTAATTAAACATTTTTTTTCTGGAAAAAAAATGTGGTAAATAAAAAGTGAGGGTATCCTCAACAGCGCCATCTTTGAAAATATTATTTAAGTTTAACACAGTTTTAAAAAATTTCTAAAAAATTAAAAAAAAATTTTTTATAAGGTCTATCAATTACCTTTCTAATGAGCTAGAAATGACTTAAATCGGTTTAATCAACCGTTAGCAATCGTCAGCTAAAGGTACTAATGTTTCGCCAACCCGTAAAACTTTGCCGCTACCGCCACCATGTGTCATCTCCAGAGCGAAATTTCATTTTCAAATGGTATTTTTATTTTGTCATTGGCTATCTGTGTATGAAATTTCATCGAAATCAGAGGGGGTCGGGAACATCGATGTTGCGGTGACGTGGAATTGCTCAGAAAGAGAATTTTAATTTATTAAAGTTTTATGTTTCCTATTTAACTTAACTGGAAGTTCTTAGCGTGGCCGCTACGGTCACACCCTACCCTACTAGCTATTTATTATTTTACCCAAGTTTTTGGGAAAAAATAAAATTAATTATTTGTATGACATGAAATTTTATTATTATTATAGAGAATTATGGCATTATAAGTTTGTCAAAAAAAAATGTCAAGTGTGTCAAAAGAATGATTTTCATTTATTTTTTTAGAAAATAATAAAATTAGTTATTTGTATGAAATGAAATGTAACGAACATGATATTATATTATTAAGAATTTTATTGCATTATAAGTTTGTCAAAACAATATTGTCAAGTATGTCAAAAAATGATTTCATTTATTTTTTTAGCCAATTTTTTGGAAAAAAATATTTAGCTGTTTGTATGACGTAAATGTGACATGGAAATTTTTGAATTTGTTAAAGTTTTTGAAATATTTTCGGAATCTTGAAAAAAGTTTGTATTTTTGATTTTGTAATAATTTTTGCAATATTTTTAGAATTGGGGAAAAAGTTTTAATTATTAAGAGTTTTTGTAATATTATTAGGATTTAGAAAAAGTTTAAATATTTGATTTTATTCTAATTTTTGGAATATTTGTGGAATTTTGAAAAAAGTTTCAATTTTTGATTTTGTTATAATTTTTGCAATATTTTCGGAATCTTGAAAGAAATATGAATTTGTGATTTTGTAATATTTTCTCGAAACGCTAAATGGAGAAGTTTTTGAGTAGTTTGCTGATTGTATTGATCTTTTCACTAAATTTTGTTAATTTATGATCTGTTATGATTTTCCGGCTACGTATTGATGTTTCGTGTTACTTTTGTAATAAATTTCGAAACAGAGATAAAAAATGAACAGAGATAAAAACATGTACCTTAACAAAGAGCAATGTTTGATATACATTGCTGCCCAAAACTAAAAACAATGTCCTCATAAAAGTTTTATGCCGAAAACTATATCAAAATCCTTAACCAAAACCGAAGTCTTGATATCTCAGAGCTTGAGATTTCAGCCAGCCCCTCCATATTTTTTTCTTTGTTATGCCATTACTTCATTTTTTCAGTGTGCTTTTGTACACATCTCATTGAACAACAAAACTTATAACTGTTTTTCGAATTCCCCTTTTTCAGCATTTTGGGGTTTTATTTTTGCTTTTAATTTTAGTAGCTTTTAACTACGAACGTTGCAAAATGCTTATATACATCTAGATTCCATCAGTTCTCTTGAACAAACTTTGAAAGCTTGATGGTTTCTAAAGTAGTAAATTGTGTTTGTTTGTGGATTGGCTAAATCCGCTGATTTATAATATTAGCTACGACTCTAAAAAACATAACAATTGATTGATCCACATGTTTCTGACGTTTGCTTTATATTGATAAATAAAATCTCAAAAGCGAGATCTCAAATTTTAAAACATTCGTTTATATAATATATAAAGACAGTTCTGTAAAAATACATATGTGTATTAATTTTAGAAGTCTTTCTCAAATTAGATTTTAAACAAATCCAACCAAACTCTTATAATTAAAATGTAAACACGGAAAAATGGTTTAAGAGTATTCACTGCAAAAAAAACAACAAATATAAATATGTAATATATTCTAAAGATTTGGTTTCATTAAGTCAATAATTTCGATAGTGAGCAAATTAAATGTTTGCTATCATCCCGCTTTAATTTTTTCAATATAAAATCAATGAAAGAATCAGTGATTTTTGTTGGATTAATTTGCACAAATTACATTAAATATAGTAAGAGCTAAGTTCATTTGCTGTCATGACACACTGGCTGACGGCATACTTACCTCACCGAAAAAGGTTCGTTGTGATACGACAGAACTCCTTTTTCCTACTCCGAACCATTTCGAGCTTCTACTTAAACTAAGCATTTACCCAAATGTAACGTTACTCAGGTCGGTAAGGGTTTTTAATATGTGCGTTCAAAATTAAATTGGCCGTTTATTGCCCATAGGTTGCCCATAGGTTGGGAGCTATTGACGGAAATGCCAAGTATTTGTTCGTGCTCTCCAAGAATCGACCAGTTGTTATTCCTACCAACCGTTCAATATCCGGCCTACGCACATATATCATGTCTTTGAAGCGCTCCAGATCAAGCCTATTCCAGACTTGCTTGCTTATCTTGCAGGTCCTAGTGTTTTGCTCCCGGCTATCGGTTGTTCCAGTAGCCCTGTCATCAGTTGTTTAAGAGAGGCAAGCCATAAACTTACAGATTCATTTTAGTTCAGTCCGCAATAGAGTTGTCCTAAAGCATTGAAACCAGTATTATGATTTTTTAAATAAAAAAATTATTTCACACATAATCAATACGACCCGTATTCCACACATAGCAATTGTGTCAAAATTTACAAATGTTTAGCCTGTTCCCGAACAACATACGTTTGCTTCTTGTGTATAGTGTAACTAAGCGTTTGTATATCACACGTTTATTTCACATCAAATGAATTGTATCAAAAACTAAAAATGTCTATATGGTTTTGAATCAATCCAGGCCTAATTTTTTAGAGAGAATAAATATCCATATCGATAATCAATATTGCATCTGGACTCCAAAAGCTTTGGTGATCCAACTCATGTTCTACATCCAACGGATTACACACCAATAGATCCATTCCATGGATCTCTGTTTCCAGTTAAAACTTTTACAGTGGTTGCCATTTGGTCGACCATTTATTAGCCGACACAACTGTGTCAAAAATACCGCATTTTTACTTAACCACAATTTTAAATTGTGTGAATTAATGCAATCTATCGTGAAAAAAATCTTACATGCCCCAAATTTTGTTTTTTCTTTTGTTTTGGACCATCCTCTATCTACATAGCCAATAAAAATTTTGGTGTACGTCTGTGTGTGCGTGGGTGTGTGGGTGACCTTTCTGCATAGGATCTTGATGGAAATTTGGCAAATGATACAGGTCTACTTGAAAATTTAAGATCTGGATTCATTTCAAATTTGAACAAAATGGTGGGGGTCTCCCGAACACCTCTAAGTTTAAATCTTCAATAACTTCTAATCCCGGCTTATGATCTTATTGAAACTTAGTATATAAGGTTTTAGTACACTTTCCAATATTTCTGCATACCAACTTCCGGTTTTTCACTTCCGGTTAAAAAGGTTTTTTTTTCAAGTGTTTATCCCTACTGTAGCCTACATTTACCGATCGATTTTCATGAAACGTTGGTAAAAGCTTTCAAGTATCATGAAAAACATTTTATCATCTTTTGGAGTACATTGGATAAAGGGTTGGGGGGTCCATCATACAACACTTTGGAAAAAGATGCAACTATGTATGGCAAGGAACTGATTAGTTTTTGAGCGATAGTGATCAAAGTTGTGGGGGGGGTGTCCCGAGCACCTGCTTTTTTAAAGCTCAATAACATCTGTACCTGATAATCGAATTTGATGTAACTTGGCACATAAGCATTTAGTACGGTTCACAACAGTTCTGCATCCCAACTTCTGGGTTTTTACTTGCGGTAAACATTTTTTTGTTGTAATTTTTCCTTTTTTTTCAGTATCTTTATGCACACTACAGCCTACAATAATGAAGTGATTATGATGAAACTTATGGAAAAGGTTCCAATTAGTGTGAGAAGATAGTTATCATCTTTTGGGACACATTGATCAAAGTGGCGGGAGGTCTACCATACAAATGCTGACTTTTCACACTTTGTTTTTAAAGTTTGTTGGGAGCATACAGACTTCATTCATTTATCAATTTTAATGACAATTAGAAAATAGATGGAGAATTAAATAACAAACAACTGATTAGTTTTTGGACAATATTGAAGTAAGTGGCGGGGGGCCTCTCGAACACCTGTTTATTGTGTCACAATTTTTTCAATGTTTGTTTGGAGCACACAGCATTTGTTTGTGAATAAATTTTGATGACACTTTGGAAAAAGATGGCAAGGAACTGATTAGTTTTTGAGCGATAGTGAACAAAGTGGTGAGGGCTGTCCCATACACCTGTTTTTTTGAAAGCTCAATAACATCTGTACCTGATAATCGAATTGGATGAAACTCGATACATTTAACATGTTTAGTACGGTTCACAACAGTTCTGCATCCCAACTTCCTGTTTGCCACTTCCGGTTAAAGATTTTTTTTTTGCTTTTTCTCGTACAACAGAATATATGTCTGTTGGGATACTACTGCTTTCTTTAATATTTTTATAATTAGAACTACGCGAAATCTATAACATTGGTTGGCTTTTAATTAAAGTATTTAATGGATATTAGCTCATTTTATATCCAGAACATTATGTTTCCAGAGCTGTGGTGAAGTCAGCCTATACATCAGCGTCGCGATATTTTTTTAGAAATAATGTTAAATTATCTCAGTAGAGTTTTTTAGAGTTTTAAATACGTATTTTATAAGCATGCTCTATCTTTTGAGCTTATATTTTAACCTGAAGGGTCAGACCTGGCTTCTGTCTTACAATAGCTCAATAGCATCATCGCAGAAAATTTTATATCTGAATCCCTTTCTTTTTGGAATTTCGTTCTTAACCGGTTTTCCTCACTTTTGATATAACAGATCATTGGTCCACCAGTTTATCTTATTTGTTTGTATGCGTTTAGATTTTCGAGCTAAAGTGTGTTTCCATGCGCTTAATATAAGCTCCCGATTAAGAGTAAGTAGTTCCCAGTTTGTAGTTTTGATACCTTATATATTAATACGCTAACGCAAAATTTTGTGGAGCCCAAGGCTTTTTTATTCGAATTTTGATTGATTTCAAATTTTCAGTGCTAACTGATATTACTGTAAGTTAGGTCTGGGATTGGGATTGGGATTTTTCGGATCATAAATAAAAAAGTTGTTATATACGAAAAACTTTTTATATAAATATGCATTATAAGTTTGCATACATACAAAAACGAAATTAAAAATTTATTTTATTTTTTTATACTAGGAGGGCCCGGCGTGCTTCGCTACGCTTATAAATAAAGTTTTTGCGTAGACCACGCTTATAAATAAAGTTTTTGCGTAGACATTTTGTTGACGTAGAAGCAATGACTTCAAAAAGTGGTATTGAGAAATGCTAGCTAGAAATGCTATTTTTAATTTTTCTTTTTAAATATATGAATGAAAAATAATCAGAACTCTAGCTGATCAGTTCGGATATATGACAAATTAGCGATCAAATAAGTTAGAGATCAAATAAGCTTACTTGAAAACTTATTTGATCGCTAATTTGTCATATATCCTAACATGATCCAACCAAATTAGCTCTAGTTTAAAAAAAATTTTAAAACATCAAAATAAACGTTGCCTGCAAGGTGTTCCGCATCGAACATCGATTTACGCATATTCACTCGAATTTTATTCTTTGAGGTAGAGAACATTTCTAAACCACAACGAATGTTCACTACCCAAAACTTCAAAAGAAGCCCAACGAACTCCAAATTCCAATACTTTTTACAAATGCTGCGATGGTTTTCAATGTATTCATGAATGATATTCATATAGGAGGTGAAGAAGTCATCCAAATTTTGCATGTCTGCCGTTTTAAGATTCGATCAGAGCCATCAACGGATAACGTGTAATTAAAAATTGTTTTAAAGATTGATCTAATGAAGAAAGCTTTTTGAGGTGGAGCAAATTTATTAATTCGAATGATGTTCCATGTTTAAAGAAGGGCGCCAAATGGTACCATTCAAAAAAATGTGTTGAAAATCTATTCAAAAACCACATAAAAATTAGTTTTTCAACTTCTTAACTGGTGGACTAAATAATTAAAACCACCAGACATAACCACGTTCAAAGAAATTCTTCTTCGTAGTATTGTAAATGATATAACACAGTCGTCAATTTGAAATTGAAATCGTACACTGGTATTGAATGCTCTAGCTGCCCGTAACGCCATTGTGACCCAGCATAAAAATGATTTAGATATCAAACTGCTTTACCATATCGTTCAGATATGAGTGACAGCATTCGTTTTAACGTCGTTGGTTGGCTGTCCACATAGACGTTGCTATCTCTAGTTAATATTACATTATTTTTCATCTTTGCTAACCCAACCATACACATATGCTTCAACCATAGTTCATACCCTAGGCAACCATTGCGACTCAATATATACTGAGGCGGTCTAGAAGAGGAAAAGATCGGATATTTATCTGTTCTGAAAAGAGTCTTCCCACCACTCTACCTTCGAGTAGGACTAATCGGGCTGTAGTCATCCGTAGACCGTAACAATTCCCACTACTTTCCTCACCACCAAGCTTGTATGACTTTAATGAAAATTCTGAGAGGTAATACGGTTTCCCTGGAGGGACTGAGAGTAATAAAACGCGTTTCCAAGCATAGTATAGGAGGGATGTTGTCAGTGTTGGGATTCTAAAGTGTCCGTCCAATGATACCCGGACTGTAACGTCCTAACGACCTATCAAATTAAGGGGTTGTAGATGCAAAATATCCTGCATCATTCGAGTGGGCGTTGTTTGTATCAACCCTTACATTAACTGACAAGCGATTTCCTGCACTTTTGCCGCCAATCAACAACATAGTTTTAAGTTTAATTAATTCACGAGCAACATTTATTTTAACCACTGTAATATATTTCTGCGGTTGAAATTTTAAACGAAAAAAAATTATAGAAAAACGAAACTAAAAGAAAAAAGCAACAAAAAAAATCAAACATATGTATGACAATATTTTAGCTCAAAAATATTCATCATGTAAATAATATGTGTAAGACGTTCAAGGGCAAGGTTACAATTGTTAAGTAAGGATATTAAATTAAAGAAAATAATGTTTTAGTTATTTTTTTGTTACTTTTCTATAAAAACAGTAATTCGCTTTATTATGTTTTTTTCAGATTTTTTCAATGACTTAAATTACGTAACTTGAATAGTTGAGAATAGAAATAGTTTATTGATTGAAATTCGTCTATGTATTCATTTTTGGAATAATTTAGTTATTGTTTCGATTGAAATAGGGAGACGGTGTGTTGGGAGTATAAAATATATGTTATACAAAGCTAGATTCTGTAGTAAGATATAAACGAACCTTTAACTCAAACTTTCTGATCCATTGAGGGATCAGTTTTTGATATTCTAAATTTTTTTAAAATTTTTAATATTTTCCCTGCCTTCCCCCCGCATACTTCAGTTCCTGCTATGCCGTATGGACATATGAGTTAAAGTAAAACATCACATACCATTGGAAATAGCAGTAACAGGTTCTGGCGGTCTTTATTCAGTCAACGGTATCACTTTCAATTCATTAACGGGTTTTATGGGTTATTGTGACACATGTAATTCCTTCTACAATTTACACAATACATTTTATTTAAAAAAAACAATTAGTGCTTAAACGTAAAACGAATATAAGTTACTCAGGACATTGTTTAGACTTGTGCTGATGTTTGGGTCACAAACGTACATCCTTCCACAATATAACAAAGTACATTTACAAATCCCATATAATGTAAAAACATTTCCATAATATGGAGTCTAATGACAGTGGAAAAATTCAACTTAAGTAAAAATAAATAAGTGATGAAGAAGTTTCAACTTTGAAAATGTCATCGCCTCAACGGCGTAATCGACAGCGTGTCTGCCCAAGGATTCGAGCCGGGCACTGACGAGGTAGGTTCGAATCTCAACCGAAACACGAAAAATGTGAAGTGGAGTTTTTTTCTGAGAAACTTCAAACCATACCTTTGAATGGAAAATATTCCAATTACTTCTTTACTTACTTGAGTTTAATTGATCTAAAAAAAAAATTCAAAAGTACATTTACATTAAACGTATATGTTTCGTTATTGAAATATTTGGTTCTTGTTGTGTTTGGGTTCATACCAATCTGAAAAATAAAATTAATTACTTATAAAGATTTAAGAACCTAATGTAATAAATTATAAATAATTTAATAACGTTTGTTTTTCTTTATAGGTAAGTTCAAAAAATTTCTTAATATTGTAAAAACTTCGAGTTCTACCAATATGTAATGATTAGAAATCGGGTAAGTTTTAAATTTTGCTACATTTGTATTTTTATATATTTAGTTAAGTGATCCAAGTGTGATATTGATCCAATTAAAGCATTACGTTTGCAATTTGGTTAAAGTGCCAACTGTTTTGGCTACTCCTTATATTCTCTTTATTAGATTAAAATTGGATTGCAGAGAAGCAATAGGTTGGTAGACCGCGCCAAAGTCTTATTTGCCAGACTCGGCCCAAACCCGGTTTGCCAGGCTTGGCCCTAGGACATCAGTCCAAGCTTGGCCCATTAGAAAATGTTAAGCCTGGCCCAACCCCCAAAAGCTATGGCGCGGTCTTGGCCTAGGCTTGGCCCCTTAACTTTTCCTTACCCAGGAAATTTGGTATTTGTAATGGGTAGTTAAAATGTACCAGCATGAATATTATCATGTCCACTTCCAAAATTTATGTCACTGCAACTCGTATTCCGAATACAACGGAAAGTGTCAAGTTTTGTATTGATTCAGGAGGTCCCGAATCAATTCAAAATGATTTGTTTTTGTGGTTCCACGCGACACCTCACTTGGTTTTTGGTGCAAACTATTTCTAACCATTCCTCTTCACAGAGGTTCACAATCCGACTCATTTTCATATCCAACGAATTGTGTCAAATTTTACAAATACAGCAATCCCTCCGACTGCGCGGTAGTTCCGTTCCAGAAAAACAGCGCGCAATACAAAACCGCACAATGTGAACCTTATTTTGTATGAAAATTTGTGGTTAGGTTCCAAATTTTGAAAAAAATTGAAAAAAAAAATTAATTTAAAGTTATATTTAAACAAAAATGAATATATACAGCCTGAAAAACATGTATTTCTTCAACAACTCTTAAAAAAGAAAACACTTCATAAGTTAACAGATAAATTAACATAAATAACATTTCAAAAAATAACTTAAATTTACAAAAATTATATCAATAATCTGAATTTGTTTAGAATATTCTACCTTTACTGGCTTGAAATTGAATTTGATCTATATTGAACGTTCCAGCCACACAGTTAAAAATAAACTTAATATGTAATGCGAATTGCCACATATATGGGTCATTCTTTTACAAACCGAACATCTTTCTGACCGACACATTTTTGATTCGGCTGAAATTTTAGGGCTTTTATATAGAAAAATTTCCAAATTCCCATTTCCCAAGAAAAGAAAGATATACGTGCTCGAGAATTTTTTTGGGTTGGAAAATGGAGCGGTTCTAAATTTCGAGGATTTCGTGATTTTTGGCTTGAAGACTTATTTTCAAAGATTTATAACTTCGGTTCTGATAATGATAGACATTTTTTTCTGTTTTATTTTAAAGCCAAAAGATGAACTTTAAAAAAAAATTGTTATCTACAAAAATTATTAACAAATTCCTATGTGTAAACAATTTAGCAATAAGTCAGATACTTTCTCTCTGACACCTGCAATTTTGCTCTCTCGTGTACGAGTAGCATTAGAAAAAAAACCAATTTATCGAGCGCGGAAAGATAAAAATTCCATAATTTTTTGTTGTCCCGCGCTATAAATTAATATATTTCTAACAGTAAAACTAATTTCTCCCTTAGTTAAAAATACGTTTTTCTTGAAAATTGAAGCGTAGGGCAATCACTAAAAATCGATTTTAACATTTTATTTGTTTATAACAATAGGAATTTGCTAATAATTTTTATTTTGTTTATAACATACATATTTTTCTATTAAAATTCCATCTCTTAACTTTAAAATAAATAAAACAAAAGCTTCTATCATTAATAGAACCGAAGTGAAAAATAAGTCGTCAAACCAAAAATCACATTTAAATCGCCTCTATTTTCCAACAAAAAAAATCCTCGAACACGTATATTTTTCTTGATATCATACCAGTAAAAAATTTTTAAGCCAAATCACAAATCCGTCGGTCAAATTTTGTTCAAATCTATTCGATTTGTAAAAGAATGACCCACGTGGGAAATTTAATTTTTTCTTTTCATTTTAATTTTACGAAATTCACCTAAATATTCTAAAAAAAAATTTTAAACGTCGCGCAGTGTGAAATTTTAATCGCGCAGTGCGGAAATTAGCATTGAAAACTCATCTCGCGCAGTGGAAATCGCGCAGTTAAAACCCGCGCAGTCGGAGGGATCACTGTACCTATAGATAATGCAGGTCAGCCATTGGTTCTTCGTTGAGTTTAGAAAGGGTGAATATTAATTAAAATTCTTTTAGATGAAAAAATAAGACCGAATTATACTGGTGTTGATATTTCGGTATCGCTTTTGTAAAACATCACGGTATACCGATATTTCGGTATTCTATATACCGGTATTGAATGCCCTACTATATATTGAATACCCTACCATAAAAAATAAAAACTAATCTTACGTCCTACAGTAAATTACTTGATAGAAACAACTCTATATTTTCTTCTTAGGAAATATAAAATAAACTTTTTAGATTGCTGATTAAATCGACAGTGTGGTAAACCAAAGGTTCAATATATTAAATTAAAATATTGACACGTTTTTATTTGTATCATGTTCCTATTGGAAAACATTCGATTTGAATATTTTTACACGCAACATTATCATTTAATTTGTCAACGTTCTCTTAAAACCACACCAAATTACACCAAATTGTTCTTCCTTAAAAATGGAATGAAACATAAGACGTAATTGACTAAAAACTTTAGTCAAAATAGTTTTTTTTTCGTATAAGTATTTAAGCTCAATTATTCTGTTTAACCACCCCTAGCTGGACGATAATTATATACAAAATAATGATATACAAATAACATAAAATGTAATACTCGTATTATTGAAATAAAGCAAAAACATAAAAAAATAAGACCTCCAGACAAAATAAATCATTTGATTTGCTTAAAAGAATTATGTAAGCAAATCCAATAATACTTCAAAAAATTTTGTATATTTGTTTACTTTTGTCTAATTCACGAATGTTAGTTTAAAAGTTAGGATCATACTCACAACACCAAACGTAGTGTATTCGCTCTATAGTTCAGATTAATAAACTGATTTCTTGAATTCTTCCGTTAAAGTATTTTACTTTTGAGAACATTTCGTTCAGTGCAAATTGTATGACCATAGGCTTTAAATGGTAAATTCGTTAGTCAGTTAGAAGATTTTTTCTTGTATCTAAAACAACTGAAGTGAACACAACTGTTTGTTTTTTGAAAGACAGTGCTTAGATGAGTAATCATACATAGCTATTTCAAATTGCAAGTCATTTGATATATTAATTCTAAATCATTTGATATTGATATATTAGGTGCGTTCGATTTGACTGAAACAACTGAAAAAACAACAACAATTGCATTTAATTTTTCAGTTGCTTCAGTTGTTTCAGTCAAATCGAACACGGCTATTATACGTTTTAATACTAATCCAGGTGCCGTTAATTACTTTGATCTAAAAATCCCCAGTTTTTTTTGTATTTCTTGAGAATTTGGATCGTAAGGAGTCTAAATAAGCTTCCAGACTCCAGATCATTTATTCAAGATACGCTTCCAAATTAAAAACCTGCCCGCTGAAATCTTTGTGCAAATTGCAAAACGTTGCTCTCTATAATGTACGTTCTCGGGAAGGCGCTTTGTTCCCGGTGACCTCGTCTTTCGTCAAAATTTCTTTTTAATCGACGCCGAAAAACAGGTAAGTGCAAAATCAGCTCCAAAATTTATGAAAGCGAAAGTTATCAGGTTAGTAGTTGGTAACGCATCCTACGAACTGGAGAACGTCCGGACGACGGGATGCGTACCATTTCAAAGACGGGCGTCAGTAGATATGGTTCCCTCCAGTTCTCCGTTCATTTCTGATTGTCCGAAAAGTCTCTCCCATTTTCTTATTTTTTTTTTTTTTTATAAAATGTGTTGTGTAGTAGGAATTACAATATGTCTCACAATAACACATAAAAACCTTTTAAGACCAAGGTCCCACAACAACATACGTTCAATGGTGTTGATGGACGTAAATCTTTCTTTTTTTTGTGTTTTTTATACTATACTGGATCACCCTTTTTCGGACCCTGGCTTTAAATTTTTCTTGTCTCGCCCGGCTAGCTTATTTGCATGAGAGTCTCTATCTCGGTGTTTGGATTCGATCTCTGTTCCCAATTCACTCCTTGTTTTTTATGATTCTTAGGACAAGTCAAGTAGTCAGTCAGACTTTCTCTTTTCGTCCTGTCCTGTAATGGGTAAGATTTCTTTTATTACGTAAAAAATAAAAGCGAAGATGCATAGTTGGTGTAAATATTTGGGGGAGAGTGCTGGTAGGGCAGATCTCCCTTTTGGAGATCCAGAATGGTGTTTATGGCACGTGAATGCGATTTTGTGTAGTATGCATTTGTTAGGAGTTTGGTCACCAGAATTCACGCCAGCTTGAGCTACCGGCGGGTGAATGTAGGTCTTGCGTAGACTACCAACTAGTTGACCTACTCGGACCACCAGACTTCATACCACATCATGTTATTTGTTTTTGATGAAACTCGGTACGTAGGCTTTTGGTGACTGCCCATAGTTTTGAAGCTTTTGAGCAATGTCCGACAAAACAAAGTTCCTTAAAAAAAAGTTAAGTTGCTTTATTTGAAACATACGACTTGGTACATACGACTTTGGTGCGGTGTTTCATAGTTTAAAATGTTTTTGAGTCAAATTGCACAAAAGGGGAGTGGACTCACGAAAACCTTTTGTTTGAAAACTCCAAAAGTCAGGTCATTTAATTTTTATGAAACTTAGACATACGCTTTTGGTATGATTTTCTATATTTTGAAAGTTTTTGATAAAAGCTAGACAAAATTGAGATGGGAAGAAGAGCTTTTATTCAAATGTTTATTTGAAATAACAATTACTCTAAGTCGTTTTACTCGTTTTGATGCAACTGGTATACATAAGGTTTTAGTTCGGTTTCCCATAGTTCTGAAAGTTTTTAGAGAAAAAAATTAGACCAAGGGAGGAAGGGACTGGCGTACTAAGGACTAATCAATCTGTTCCCAAACCCCAAACCACCAATTAAACTAATTTTGAAATTGTTACTACGAAAAATTAGTTGATAGCCACTTAACCTTAACAAAAATCTACAAATATTTTATCATAAAGCTAGAAACTTATCAAAGCGGTCTTGTTATTGTATACATAATGTAAATATATCCTAAAAATTGTTCTGGAATCAGTTCGACAATTTTATTTTAATTTCAGTTTCAGTGGGGAACAAAATTAATTATGCATACATTTATATAAAAACAAACCAAAAAATTTAAGAACATTTCACTTTTAAACTTGGATATGAAATTTTTGTTGTTTTGGGATAGATCTAATTTTAGCTATGACGACAGTTTATAGATCCAGTGTTATGATATGACAAAAGTGTTTTTGAGTTTTTTTATGAATAACAAAACCAAATCAGTTTTTTGACAATTTGATTAAACGATGCAGTTTTGTTTCTGTTTTATTTTCAACGAATTTTATTTCCATTTTTAATGAGATTTCTTGAACATAAAATTAGCTAAAATTTATTCATTTTAAATTTGAATGAATCACAAACAAAAAAAAGTGAAGATACTTAAATGTAATTGCATGTTTTGTTGCAAGTCATTTAGTTGTCATTAGGTTATGAATTGAAGAGATTTTAATTAAAGTATTTGTTGATTGTGCATTTTCGGTAATGAGGTGGTGATATACGTTCACTTTGGTCATGATTAAAGGTCATGATCAAGACTTCGGTATGTGTTAAAGTTTTTTATGCAGTTTTTGATAGAAGGCTTTAGTATTTTGTTCTCCCTGTTTATCCAATTGTGTCTTAAAGTATTCAAAACTATGAAAATCACACAAAAAGCTTAAAGACGTAACGTATAGATACATTTTTAGATCCATAATCGATTTATTTTTGAGTACAGTAGGCTAGAAACTGGTGCGAAATCCTAGATGGAGATGAAATATTGATGCCATTTCATGCATAAAAGTAAAAGTTTTAAATGTGTAAACGCTAGGAAAACTTAGAAGATTCAAATGTTCATCAAATGTCATTTTCTACAGTAGAAAATCTGCAATTAAAATTGCATTCGATTTTTTTATTCGCGTAAGGATTACTTTTGTTTGAAGTTCTTACGTTCTTACACGCTATAATGGCTCAGGACTTTTATTTAAAGTTACTAAAACAAAAATATTTGTATCATTTTGTGTGCTTCCTAAACAAATTTCCCACCTTCGTGATTTTGTGTTATATGCGAAGATTGTTGTTTTTTTTAGTTTTTAGAATATGTTTTTCATTTAAAGCAGCATTTCATTAGTTTTGGTTTATGTTTTCTGTCTCGTCATAAATTTTGACTTCATTTCTATCAAGAGTATAATTAATTCAAATTTATTTGTGTTGCTTGAATAATTTCTTTTTTGCAGCAAAAAACATTGCAAAGTTCAGTTAATTTGAAATTTCACCTAATCTCCCCTCTCTTATGCCTGAGACTGTTTGTCCCCAGTTTTTTAAGGTATAATTCTTCAAAGTAAGTAACATCTATATGAAAAGGAAGATTTTATTTTTTTGAATTTAGCGCCTTTGTTTTACCCAAAGTTTCCTACCTCCCAAAAACACATACTCCAGTCCCTGCTATTGATACATAAGTTAACGTAAGATATCACATGGCAATATCAGTGAGATATCACTATCCCAGGTGATATCTTAGGGGTGCGGGAGGCAATAGTAGTTGAAAGGTTCGTGATGTAAAGTTGAAAAGTTCGTGATTTTTCTCTTAAAGAAATTTCATTATTTTAAATTTTCATTATTTTATTAAAAATGTAAATTAGTGAAATTTGCTGCCTATGTGGATTCCACCAACCTGATAGGTCCACTAGATTCTCTAATGGAGAATGAAATGTTGGAAAACCATTCATCGGACCAAGTCAACTATATTGAATCTCCCGATGCCACAAATTTGGAAGATGAAGAAGAATTTTTATGTGAAGATGAGGAAGAAATCCAGCAACAGTATCGAAATGTTGGGACGATTTTGAAGATATGTCAAATCTACATTGAGGAATTAACCAGGGCAAAACTGGAATATTTATCAAGACTGATGAATCAAAAGAAATGTGATGTCCTACATTTACAAGAGACTCTCATTAGAGATATGGATCATTTTAGAAGATGTGGTATAATAGAGAACTGTACTTGCATTGATGCAGTTCATCATCCACACCATGGAATTGCAACTTATGTCAGAAGTACAATAAGCGATGAATGCTGCTCGGTGGTACTTAAAAGTTTTGAATATAATATCGCTATATTAGTAGTAAAGATAACGAATACTACAATTTTAAATGTGTATAAACCTCCGAGGACTTTTTGGCAACCTAATTTCATACTACCAACATTTTCTCATCCAACAGTTTACATGGGAGATTTTAATAGTCACCATAGTCTGTGGGGATATGACGATGATGATGAAAATGGCGAATTCCTTGTGAACTGGATGGTTACAAATGGAATACATCTAATATTTGATGCAAAAGATGAACCAACGTTCTATTCTTGTCGCTGGAGTAGTCACACCAATCCAGATCTCGATTTTGTTTCAACAGATGATTCAATGTCAGCTTTGCCAACCGTCCGAATTGTTGAAAATAAGTTCCCAAGGAGTCAACACCGAATAGTTAGTTTAAGTGTCGGTATTCAAATTCCTATGTTTCAATTCTTGCCTTAACCGAGATGGAATTTCGAAAAGGCGAATTGGACTGCATTTGGAAAAGCTGTAGATATGAATATTCGGTGGATACATCCCAATATAGAAAACTATAATCGTTTTCGAGGTGTTATACTTGGAGCAGCAAAAAAGCATATTCCAAGGGGATATCGCAACAATTACATCCCTAAATGGAACACTGAATCTGAACGCCTATGAAATCTATATCGAGAAAATGAATCATCGAATGTTGCTGATCAACTAATTGGTGAGTTAAATCGCGCACGCAAAAATGGATAAATTTGGTGGAAACCATGGATTTCTCCCACAGGAAATTCAAAATTTTCATCAAATGCAAATGCCAATGCAATTCATCCAAATGAAGTTGCGTCCAGAATGGTAAAGAACTCAAAATTTCCTATTCCAAAATCAAGAAATCGAAAAAATAAAAAACCGTTTAAGGAAATCTAAGAAATTCGATCACCGAATCGCCTATGGTTTTCCTCTGACGATTGAGGAAGTAAATGAAGCGATAAAACACCTAAAAAGACGTAAAGCACGTGGGGTTGATGAATTGTTTCCAGAATTTCTAATCAACTTGTCAAAAAATGCACGAAAATGGCTATCTGCATTTTTCACTGATTGCTACAATAAGGGTAAAATTCCCAGGTGTTTGGAACTTAACAAAAGTAAGAGCAATATTAAAACCAGGAAATCCAAAAGAGCTACCAGAAAGCTATCGCCCTATATCTTTATTATGTGTGACATACAAATTATTTGAAAGAGTAATACTTTACCGTATATCAACCACAATTGATAACAGTATTCCACCAGAACAAGCAGGATTATCGTTGGTCACACATCGAATCAGGTTTTCAGGATAAGAAACAAACTGCTGTGGCGTTTATTGATCTTACTGCGGCCTATGACACTGTATAGAAAAATGGATTACTGTATAAACTCTCAATAGTAATAAAGTGTATAAAAACCATAAATATCATCTTAGCACTTCTATCCAATCGTAAATTTATTGTTCATATGGGAAATAGACAAAGCCGAATACGACATGTCCACAATGGCCTGTCACAAAGTTCGGTTCTCGCACCGATGCTTTTTAATTTGTATACATCGGATCTCCCAGTTACGATATCAAAAAATTTATTTATGCTGATGACTTGGTAATTGCAGTGCAACAAGGGAGGCTGAAGCAACACTTTCGTCAGATATAACTATACTGACTGACTATTACGAAGATTGGCGTTTGAAAACAAATCCAAATAAGACGGAAGTGTCGTATTTTCATTTATCTACTCATAATGTCAATGATACGCTTAATGCTTATATGAAAGGAACTTTATTGAAATTTAATCGAACACTTACATATTTGGAAGTTACCATGCACCGATCATTAACATTTAGTTTTCACTGTGATAATCTGAGTAAAAAACTAAAATCGAGGATCAATATTATTCAAAAGCTATCTGGAACAGATTAGCGAGATCATGCTAACACACTCCGTATTTCATCGCTATCACTAGTCTATTCAGCAGCTGAGTATTGTGCACCTGTATGGAATCACAGTACACATGTACGACATATAGATATAAAGTTGAATACATGTATAAGAATAATTTCTGGCGTCATTAAATCAACACCTTTACCATGGCTCCCAATATTATCGAATATTGCTCCACCGAAATTTAGACGAGAAATGGCACTAATAAAAGAATTCAAAAAAATTCTCGACAACCCAAATCTACCAATTCATGAAGACCTTATTAGTAGAAATGAAAATCGTTTGATTTCAAGATGTCCTATTTGGACTAAAATCTATCTCTTGGGAAATTTGAACGACTATTCAGTACAAGATAGATGGCTAGAAGAATTCTCAAGTTTAAATTTTGTCAATAAAGAGTTAATACTTGAACCACATGCTATAGTCCCTGGATTTATTGAACCTCGTCGACGATGGATTACAATTAATAGAATCCGATGCAATCATGGAGTAACAAATGCAGAACTTCATAGACATGACCAAAATATTTCACCATCATCTGACTGGCAATGTCAATCAAACCGTTTCTCACATTTATTGCGACTGTCCCTTCAGACGATTTGATGGCAACCTGATGGAACTACACCAAGTAACTGATGATGCAAAAACATGGATAGATTATCTTGACATTCGCTTATAAATTGTATAAAAAAAAAATTGTATTCAAATTTGTAAATAAATAATATACGCATAATAATAATAGGGGTGCGGGCGAATGAATTATATTCAGTGGTATTGTTAGCTTGAATAAACGAGCCTTCATATAACTGTATATGTGGAATTCAAAAATTGAAAAAGACAGTGCATCACATCAAGGAAAATGGTCCTAGCTGAATTATTGAAATTAATTTTAGTTTTGTTCCTGCAAATTTATGTGGTAGATAAATCCTCCTTACTTATCCGTTTTTTAAAAAAACATGAACAAAAAAAAATCTCTTCTCACTACATGCTTAAATTCTATAAAACCATTATCGGTTAACGTTAACAATAACCTTAAGTAACAGTTTTTAAACAATACAATTCCGCTAAATATTACCTTGTATAGAGGGGTTTTATGTGAGCAACTAAGCTTAAGTACATATTGGAAGTCACTTGAATTTTGCAATTCGAATTAATTTTTCATTTTCTCTAAAATATCTTTAAAAAAAATTTTTGGTATTTCGTGCCTGGATTCGAATTCACACTCATCAGAGACAAATGATCAAATCCCGTGTGTCTTACACAATTTAGCCACAGTTGCGAAAACGAACCACATTTTAATTTTTCATGTTAGATAATTTCTGAATTGAAACTTCATCATTTTTCATATTTACTTAAGTTGAATCTTTCATCTATGATTCCATATTGGAAATTGCATTTCTTTAGGATTTTTTGTATTGAATGTTGACTTAAGATGTTGACGAAATATTCTCTCATCCTATGAATTCATACATAGTTAAGTAATGTCTAGAAATTTAATACAAAAAATCCCAAAGAAATTTCCTTGTATGTTTTGATGTCATTATCTTATTCTCCAACGTTTTCTTCTAAAACTATGTCTGAATCTTTATTGTTTATATTTCTTCTGCTCGCATTGACGACACTCATTTACTCACCACTCTATTCAATTCAAATATTTTGATCCCCATATTATAACGCTTTAAATGATTCAATTTTTAAGGTTCTAGTTTCTTAACCACTGACCAGATTTTGGCCAGCTTACAATTTTTTCTCAGATTTAACCTAACCACATATTCAAAAAATATTTTTAGTGTATAGGTTAGAAAATGCAACCGAGAGGGTTTCACTGAATTTCGTGCATCACATCGTTAATTGCAGATGGTTTATTTGTAAATTTCGTGATAAAAGAAATTGCGCAAATGTCATACGATTTCTTCCTTTAATGATTCACCTGTCCTATGCTAAGTACAATAAGAATTTCCTATCCGCGTATCGGTTAAATCTTTAAAATCTATTTAAAACAAATTTGCTGAAGTTCGTCTTGTTATTTAATATCCAATTTTGCTTCGTTATCATGTTCTCTACCAGCTGGTAAACCTCCCCAATTTTTATGGCGGAAGAAAAAGTTTGCTCAGTAACAATACATTTGAAAAAATAACCATAGAACTCGAATTTGAATTTCGAAGGAGTATTTGTTCCAACCGATGCAAGCACGGCAGTTCGATGTTTTTTTTTTGGTTAATTTGGTATATTAGTACGCATGTAGATTGTTAGTCAGTCGATCGAAATAAATTGTAAAAAACTAATTAAAACATTGGTTAATTTTTGAATTAATTTAGTCAGTTAATTGACTTTTTATTTTAAAAGGAACTAAACTTGATCTTTCAGTGATATGTTCAGATTAAAACATATAATTTTCATTTATTGAGCGGTAGTTAGAAAAAAATACGAAAAAACCTAAATTTCCAGTTTGATTTTTACTTCACCACAATTTTTAATTGAGTACGTAATGCAATCTAACGAGAAAAAAAAAATCTTACATGCCCCAAATTTTGTTTTTTCTTTTGTTTTGGCCCATCATCTATCTAAATAGCCAAAAAAATATTGGTGTACGTTCTGTGTGTAGGTGGTTGGTTTAAGTCGTGGATTACATTCCTGCATAGGATCTTGATGAAACTTAGGCAAATGATTCAGGTTCATTTGAAAATTTAAGATCTGGATTCATTTCAACTTTGGACAAAATGGTGGGGGTCTCTCGAACACCTCTAAGTTTAAATCTTCAATAACTTCTAACCCCGCCTTATGATCTTATGGAAACTTGGTATATAAGGTTTTAGTACTGCTTCCAATATTTCTGCATACCAACTTCCGGCTTGTCACTTCCGATTAAAAAGTTTTTTTTCAGGTGTTTATCCCTATTGTAGCCTACAACTACCGTTCGATTTTCATGAAACGTTGGAAAAAGCTTTCAAGTAACATGAGCAAGATTTTATCAGATTTTGGAGGACATTGGATAAAGGGTTGGGTGGTCCACCATACAACAGTTTTTTTTCCACCATGTTTTTTATGTTTGTTGAGAGCATACAGCATTCAATCGTGAATGAATTTTGATAACACTTTGGAAAAAGATGCAAATATGTATGGCAATGAACTGATTAGTTTTTGAGCGATATTGAACAAAGTGGTGGGGGTCTTCCGAGCACCTGTTTTTTTTAAAGCTCAATAACTAACATCTGTTCCTGATAATCGAATTAGATGAAACTTGGTACATAAACATTTAGTACGGTTTGTCACTTCCGGTTAATTTTTTTTTTTACTTTTTCTCGTGCAACAGAATTTATGTTCGTTGCGATACTACATCTTTCTTTAATATTTTTATAATTAGAACTACTCGAAATCTATAACATTGGTTGGCTTTTAATCAAAGTATTCAATGGATACTAGCTTAATATATATCCAGAACACTTGTTTCCAGAGCTGTGGTGAAGTCAGCCTCTGCATCAGCGTCGCAATATTTTTTTTTTTAAAGAGATGTATACGTGGATAGTCATACTAACCTTAGTGTGTCCAATGAAAGTTTTAAACTCAGCCTAATTTATATCTGGTGAACATCAAAAGAACCGTACATATGTAAAATTTAACTTAGATAAAATTTTTCTCGCTAAAGAGTGTAGTGAATTAGAGAATAACGAGTTGAGTTTTGTGAGTCCTACAGTAATAATCCCTGGAGCTATTTTCAAACTTACCTAAAAAAAAGTTTGGTATCAGATTTACTATTTCCTGGGGTGATTGCCTGATGTTTGTTGTAATGATTTTTTTTATTACTTCGCATCAACTTTTTTGAGTTTTGTGCTGTATTATTGTTCAACAATCGCCGGGACCATTGGCGCAACGTTTTATTATTGCATTGTATTATTGGTCATATTCAACAATCTTTTGAGTATTTTTGATTAGTGTATCTTATCGCTATTCATGTTTGACAATCGCCGGAACCATTGACCTAACGATTGGTTGTTGTGTAATAGAGTTTAATCATTATATGATTGGTTAAATGACAGAAGTCCGACTAGCATTATGTAAGGGCTCAGATCTGGTATCAAGCACACTGAACAGGTCCTGATCAGTTATGTAACGCCTCAAACTATCCAAACCGGATCAGGCACAGCGCTGCGGAAAGGGGCACTATAGTGCCTTTCGGTCACTTTAATAGAAAACAGGGCACTTTGTTATTTACAGGCACTAAGGGTCACCGAAAAAAATCGTAGATCGTAGAGTTTTTATGCAACTTAATAAATGATTAACCTCTGCATTCCAAAGTTCATCAATTCGAATTTTCAAATTATCCATCAACTTCTTACTAATTTCATTATTCATTAAAAAGAATGAATTCTAATATTGTGTCAGTGCTCATCAGTGTTGAATCTTCTCTGGTAAGCACCTACACTGTTGGTTGTACACCGATTCTAGTCAATCTTTTAACGCATCAACATTTTCGACCAAATCTAAGTCTGTCTTAAATTGCAATAAAGTCTTCTCTTTATCAATTAAGCATTGTTGAGATTCAGTTCCAGCGAATTTTTACATCAAGGTGAATTACACTTTCTCTGGCTCTTCTCAAATTGTTCCATTTATGAAATTGTATGCCACGACTTTTGAAGTGATTCTTTAAGGTAGTCATATACTTGTCTGAGCACTTGATTTTTTGGTTACAAAGCTGACAATATATTTTCTCGGTTACGAGCATTATCTGATTATTGTATCTTTTTCACTTTAAGAGAGTTAGGAGTTAAATATAAACCTGAAGTGATTTGTTCAATATAGAAATGCTTTGTTGAAACGCATTACAATGTTCAATTAAAATTTAATCGTTACGATGAACGCATGGAAAAGAATTTCGCGTTTTCAAATTTGTTTGCGAGACTTCAAATTTAAATTTCAAAACAGTAAAAATAGCCTTTCAAAAACAGTTGTTTTCTGTTTTTGATTTTTTCTTAAAAACAGCTGTTTTACTGCTACTGTTAGAGGCTGAAAATCACATGCAACAAAAAAAAACTTCCATACAAATTTTACAGCAACATAATTTTTTGCTTTTGAAATTTATATGAAATTCTGTTTTTGTTGTATGCGAATGCCCAAGTTAAGCAGTAACCAGAAACCCTAGTGTCATGTAAGTAATAATAGCTGAATGCTGAAAAGATCGAGGATATCTGCCTTTCTGAACTAGAATTTAAGTATATTTAAATGGGGCACCAAAGGCACACAACAAGAACCTCGGAGGCACGGAAAAATTATTGCAACGCGACAGCGCAGCCCTGCTAGAACCGTACCAGTTAATCATTTAAAATAGGAAATTTACTCCAACATTCATAACAAAAATTAGAAAATTTACTACTACATACATTAGAAAAAATGTTTATAAACATATTCTAACTTTATATTACCTATGTAGTCATAACGCAGAGAAGCGATAACTAAAGTATGTGTGAAATTTGGTAAACAATGTATATCTAAATTGGATAATACTCTAGTGAATTTTAACCAAATAAAATTTATTCAAATGAAATACGGCTTAGGTCAGGACAAAAAGGGGAAACCTTGATTGGAAAATCAGATATGATTCTGATACGGTCCTGGTCCGGCATTTACTAGTAGGGTTGAGATAGGTCTACGAAATCCGGGTCGGATTTCTGTTGGGGGCCGGATGCAAATACCCTATTAGGCTTTACCTTATTACACCCTGATTCGGCCCGGATCATAATAGGATATACCTGAACAAATTGCTAGTCGAGAGCATGAATAGTTGGATCAACGGCCAATAACGGAGTGAGTTCTAATTCTAATTTCTAAATGTAATAATCATAGTTAAATTTGTGTGGATGATGACGTTGATTCCTTTGACTGTGGTCGTCAGAATTCCTGTTCTTTACTCATTTGAATCCGTCTTCTTGTGAATCTTTCGCATGCATTTCAGCATTTGTACTGGGTTTAGGAATAGGATAGGTTTAGGAATAGTAACGATTCTACTTTGGATCTCTGTTAAAGATGAATACCCGTGTATAAGCAAAAAATCCTTGAGCATATTATTGTTATTTTCCACGACATAACTTTGCGAAGCAGGATTTTCAACTATGATCAATATAAAGACAAACAAACGTGAGAGACTAGGGAATTTAGAAGAAGAAATGCGTGTGGCGTTCTCATTTATTCGCCCCGATATCGATGAGATCTGTAAAGATCGTCAAGCTCATGGATCGCATTAAGTTTGAGATTTTTTTAAAAGTATTGTAATTTTAATTGTGCTTTCAATAAATATATTTGCATCAATCGATATCGGTACATATTTTATTTATATTTTTTTTTTTTAATAAGAAGTGTTGTGTAGTAGGAATTACAAAATGTGTCACAACAACACATAGATACCTTTTAAGACGTAGGACCCACAACAACATGCGTCTTGAGGTATAGGTGGACGCTTTTTTTAAATCTTTGTGCATTGAAGGCACTCGAGACTATTGATTCGGGCAAAGCATGTGTACGATGTACGCACAAAGAAATCCCGTTGCATTCTATTACTATGACAGTGAGTAATCTCGACAGTCCGACCGCCCGCACAATTCGATTGACGAGTAAAACGGGGAAAAACATATGTCTGAAGCATTATGGACCTGATTTAATCCGAGCACTGCTGGTGACGATATTTATAAAAAACAACGAGATCAGCAACAGTGCGACGATGTTGTAGGGAATACATATTTTCTAAAAGTAGCACTTGGAAGCAGGGGGTTGCCAATCACACACTGCGACACGATTCCGTTTCCTTTTTGCTTTATAATTACTACGTTTTCATGCAGATCGAAAAAGAATTGAATCCTCATCCCGTTTTCAAACTGTAAAGTGTTTTCATGATTGGATTGAAAACGGGTTGAAAACGTTTTTAAAACTGTGTTGAAAAACTGTCAAAAGGTCAAAAAAGCGTTTAATTGTGTTTCATTAATTGTGTTCAATATTTTATTTTTTTATGCTTGATATCCCTGGTTAAACATTCCAATTCAAACCAATTGAAAAAAATTAATTGGATTAATCGGAATTCTGCATTGGGAATTTTCAATTAATTCCTATTCAAAAAATCTATTTCCAATACAATCCTATTCATTCCTGTTAAATATCTCTATTTTATTTTTCAACTGGAATCTATAGGAAATGTATATAAATAGGAATTAATTGGAAATTTCCATTGCAGAATTCCGATTAATCCTATTCATTCCTATTAAATCTTTTCCAATTAAATCCTGTTAAATTTATAAGATTGTTTAATTTTTTTAAGTTCCTTTTTCCTATTGAATCTCTTAATTTCCGATTGAAACTCAATTAGAAATTTCCTTTAGAATCCCACAGAACCTCTTTTCCTGTTAATTCCCATTCATTCCGATTGAATTTTAATTGGCAGATCGAAGTCTTCATATTAAACCAATTCAATCCGATTTAATCCTATTGAAATTATATTGGATTTAATAGGATTCAATAGGTTTGTATTGGAATATTTAACCAGGGATTGTATTTTTCTTTTAAATAAAGTTAATGAAATCAACATTTTATAAATAAATGTGAAATTAGTTGTTTTGTAATTAAAAACAAACATAAACATTTTACTGCGCATGACACGATCCAATTTTCCGTTTTCATGTATTTTCGAATATTTGGATACCGATACGATCCCAAAAAAAAATCGAGATCGTATTTAAAAATAAATAGTATTCAAAACTGTAATTGTTGATGTTTTCATGGTGAATGCAATTCGAATTTGGTTTTCAAATCGTTTTGAGCTAAGCAAGAAAACGTAGTAAATAATGGAGCGTTTTGGCAAACATTATTCTGTTTTTTATTGCACTTTTGGTTTGAAAAATGTTAGCCACCCTCGCCCCCTGTTGTAAAGTGTATGCTGTATTGTAGATGTTCCGCCTAAAAATATATCAGAGTTTAGTGTTCCCCGACTTCAAAAAGTTTGAGAACCAAGGGCCTAGAGTGACCGACTAGTTCAGTTGGTAGAGCGTGAAACTCATGATCTCAGCGTTCTGGGTTTGAGCCCCGCGAAAGTTGTGCATACATTGTATAACTAAAAAATGACTGGAAGCACTCAAAAGGGCTTCAGGAAAATTGCTCAATATATTTCCTAAACGCTATATTTTTTAGTTTAGCACAGGTTCTAATTGAAATTCTAACAAGCAGAAGTGAGGAGTTGTTCTGATTTGAAAACCGCTTAACAAACCGACGTCTTCGCTTCTCGCTAAAAACAAGCAGACTTTGTTCTTTTACATATTTTTCTTACAAAGGCCTGATATGAGATAGGCGCCGCAATGCTTCCTTCTTTTGTTTCAAATAAAACCGTTGGAGCATATTTTTGTTAGAATGTCGATTATCATCATCTTAGGTACATAGAATCATTCACACAAATATAACCTTTTCCATTCATATATTCTGTAGAGGTCTTAAGCGGCAGGGAACCATTATGTTTTTTAGGTTGGTGGGGGTAAGGGAAGATATGGAATTAGTTTGTAGGTGATTAGCCGCATGTCTACCATTACCCATATGAGCTTTTAGGGTCTGCGATCTCTACCCTCCACTGTTATATTGGATATAGTCCAGTAACTTTATACATTACCGTATGCGTCAAATCCGGTAGTTCTGATTTTTTGCAGACTTGTTTATGATGTTGGCCTAATGAATAATCCAAGTTTGTGACCTCGAGCGCCGAACGCAACTTCGTCAAAAATCGCAAAAACCGCGAAAAAATCGGTATTTTTTCAAATTTTGGCGATTATAACCCTAAAGGACTAGATTTTTCTTTAACCTTTCCTAGGCCGTTTTTAAAGTAGACTAAATTTGCTACAATATAATACTAGAACTGTCTCTGCAGACCCACTAGTTTCCGAGATTAAGCCTTTCAAAGTTTATCACTTTTTTCGAACTTCGCAATTTTTTGCAATTCTGTCGTTATAAATGAACTTTGACCCTGAATATACTATCGACGCCCTGTACTTTTATGATGGGATGTTAAAAAAGAAATTGAGAAGTGTGAACAGTGTGCACAGGTATGTTGAACTCTCGATACTTTTCCAAAATCATCCTTATCGAGCAAAGTGCATCGGTAGTACCTCGGCCCCGCCGGAAACCACACTGATATTCTCCAAACAGTTGTTCAGCAAAAGGAAATAAATTATTAAATTAACAATTAAATCAATATTTATAAATTTTTTTTCCATTGGTTACAAAAAATGGTGTGTATAACTAGTGCGAATATGTTTTCCAAACGCGAGTTATTGCAGCACTCCCTACGGTCATGCTGCAAACTAACTCTTGTTTGGAAAACACATTTGCACTAGTAATCCAATCTACTATTTCTCATTAGGCACCACACACACATGTATTTATTAATACAATTATTAGGACAGGGATGTACAAAACTCTACAAAGATATAAATTGCAAAAAATTGCGAAGTTCGAAAAAAATGATAAACTTTGAAAGGCTTAATCTCGGAAACTATTGGGTCTACAGAGACAATTTTGGTATCATATTGTAGCAAATTTAGTCTACTTTAAAAACATTTAAAAATTTTAGGGGCAAAACTAGTCCTTTAGGGTTATAATCGCCAAAATTTGAAAAAAAAAAAAAAAACGATTTTTTCGCGGTTTTTTCGATTTTTCGATTTTTGACAAAGTTGCGTTCAGCGCTCGAGGTCACAAACTTGGATTATTCACTAGGCCAACATCATAAACAAGTCTGCAAAAAATCACTATGAGAACTACCGGATTAGACTCCATACTCTCAGGCGACAAAGTTACTGGACTAAATCAAAAAATTAAATTAATTTAGCCCTCTTGGAATGTTCCGCTTGAGGTTCGTCCATATCTGGATCGACGTATTGGAATGGAATATCTCCATCAGGGGATGGTGATGAATCGTCAACGTCGTGTGCCCACAAGTCATCCTCCATTTCGACATCGGAGAGATCGTCACCTTCTGGGATATCTGCTACTGCAACTACAAAAATGATCAGGTACAGTTACATAATCTTCTTTTCTCATCGGCCACTACACACATATATCTATTAATACAATTATTAGGACAGGGATGTAGAAAACTCTACAAAGGTATATTGCAAGCAATTGCGAAGTTCGAAAAAAGTGATAAACTTTGAAAAGCTTAATCTCGGAAACCAGTGGGTCTACAGAGACAGTTCTAGTATTATATTGTAGCAAATTTAGTCTACTTTAAAAACGGCCTAAGAAAGGTTAAAGAAAAATCTAGTCCTTTAGGGTTATAATCGCCAAAATTTGAAAAAAATACGATTTTTTCGCGGTTTTTGCGATTTTTGACGAAGTTGCGTTCGGCGCTCGAGGTCACAAACTTGGATTATTCATTAGGCCAACATCATAAACAAGTCTGCAAAAAATCAGAACTACCGGATTTGACGCATACTACCCCATACACTCAGGCGACAAAGTTACTGGACTAATATAACACTTTATATTTTAAATAAACGTCATGCCGTTGTCAGGAAAATGTTTTTATGTGGTTGTCCCAATCGAAATTGTTTTCAAGTATTTTTTCTCGTTTTGAATAATAAACTGCCAACTTGGAGATGAGGTTGTCATTACTTTAATTTTTTTTTTCATTGTAATGTTTATCATTTATCAGGACTAGCCAACTAGATAAACATACTATAGTTACTGGGTGCAAAAAATACGTTCGCAGCTATTAATTTTGTTATTTTTAGTGCTAATTAAAAATTTCAAAAGTATTAATAAAAAGTTCAACAAAAAAACAAAACAGACACGTTAGTGTTTCTGCGACGGAACAGAACAGATACTGAGAAATTGATACTTTTTGAGTTTATTGAAAAACTTTTACTTACTGTTGTATTATTCCCCTAATTCTTATCAGCTATATAGTAATTTTGCCAAGACAGGTATGAATTTTATTATTACTAATCGCAAGGCTGAAATTAAAGTTATTGTTTTTACCGAAAATCTCATCAAAATTGGGTGAGAGGCAGAACTATTGTAAGCCCTGCAAAAACTTGTTTACCAAAATTCTTTAAAATCAATTACCAGTGTTTGAAGTTTAAAACAAACAGCTGTTCGGAAAAAGCTGGTTTAGCAAACCCCAAGCAACTATATTATTGATTTAGGTAAGTTAATTAAAGCTAATTAGCTGTCAAAAATTTATGTTCGATATATTACAATTAATTCTACTTTTTCGTTAACAAACTTTTATTTTCGTGATCATAAATAAAATAATCCGTAATAAAGCTATAAGGTGCACTAATTAAAAAAACAGAAGCCTTTTATTATTTAAAAAAAACAAATTTGCGTTTTTTTTTGTAAAGTGTTTAAGTAATTTTATTCAATCTAATTCTTTTTTTGTTAAAGTAATCAAACTCGTAAAAATTATTTAATCGTCAAATTGTCATTAAGTTTAAGCAATTAATTGAAAGTAATCAGATGGTTATGTTTTATTGGTTGTATATTTTAGTTGATAAATGCAGCTTATTCTACAAAAAATAGTTCGGATTTAATTTTAAAAAAAAAATTTGAAACGTTTGAGACGTTTGAGTACATAAAAAAAATTTTATAGTTTTTACGTGGATTTTGGGTGCGTGTTTTTCAAGTCATATTATAAAGATAAAAGTTTATATGGTCGAGACAAATTTTAATTGACAAATTTAACACATCCTTCTACGTTACTTTAATGAAACTAATAACCAAACAAGCCAAAACTAGTCTGAAAATCTACCTTTTTATCCTTTTCAACTCATTAAGGTTTTTGAGGTGATTACCTTTTAACTCGTTCGTATTCCGCTTACCAACATCCTTCTTAGTGCATATGTATCTTATCGTTCGAGTCAACTTTTCACTGTAGATTGGATCTAGCATAACAGTCACTGGGATAGTATAATGACACTATCTTGCTTCAAACCAATCAATTTTTCTTCTTCAATTTTATTCAAAGCCACTTGTATTACACATTTGTAAATCCTCATAATGGTTTTCACAGTCATAATGGTTTTCACACTTGTCTCTTCTACTAATTTTCACGTTAATTTTAATAATAATTCACATTTTATTTAGAAACTTTAAACTAAATTTTTATTCTAATTCTTTGTTTATATTATTTCACTCATACTTGATCTATTCACTTTTCAATTTTTTTTTCTATCTCTAGATTCAATAATCTGATACACATCCACTCCACTCAACTCAACATAACATTCTTCCTCAACTCCTACAAAAAATCCACTGTTCAGCCAACTAAATCCCAACTGACTCAATCTTTTCTACAAATCAAATAATTTACAGAAAAAAAAACAAATAACCAAGAAAACTTAAAAATTCAAACCAAAAATTCAAAAATCAAAACAAATCTTTAAAATCCAAAAATTCAAAAAAGTGACAAATGTAAATTTGTTAAAAATAAATTAATCTTCCAATTAAATTAAAAAATTTTCCAAAAACTCAATTTCACAAAAATTTACTATAATAACAAAATTTTAAAAAAATTGACAAAATTTCAAGAATTTTCTGGAATAACAAAATTTTAAAAAAAATTCACAAAACTTACTTAAAAATTAACAACTCAAAATTTCAGAATATTTATCAAATATTAAAATACATTTTCAAAGGAAAATATTCAAATTTTAAAACCTAACATTTTAAAATTTTCAAAATGTTTGAAAATTTAGAAATAACAAAAAATTTCAGAAAATCAAAATAAAATTCAAAATATTAAAATATTAAAATTTTCATAAAAACTTAATTTAAAAAAAAAATTTAAGAATTAAAATTTTTCAAAAATTTTCCAACACAACTTGACAAAAATTTATAAAATTAACAAATAATTTTTTGTTTTAAAATTGCCAAAAATTTATTAAAAATATTCAAAAATTACAAATATACTGAAAATTACAAAAAAATACAATAAAATTTTAAAACTCATAATTAAAGAAAAAAAATTAAACAAATACAAAAATTATTCCAAATAAAAAAAAACTTAAACTAACCAAAACTAAAAAAATTTCCAAAATTATTTTCT
Organism: Diogma glabrata; assembly: GCA_963693315.1. Taxonomy (NCBI): domain Eukaryota; kingdom Metazoa; phylum Arthropoda; class Insecta; order Diptera; family Cylindrotomidae; genus Diogma; species Diogma glabrata. The sequence continues at coordinate 270,227,508 of OY856188.1, forward strand.
AAATAAACAAAACTTTCCAAAAAATTTCGAAATAATATAAATTAAGAAAATTACTTACATATACGATATGAATCTTTCCAAGGCAAATATTTTGGGTAACGAAAATACGACAAATCGTATTTTTTTCAGGTTGTTAAAAGAAAATGTACGTCTTGCTTTTGTAAATGAGACGTCCATTTTTCACCATTTTTTTAACGATACAATTTAAATGAAAAAAAATCAGAATTCAAAAAATTTAAATATTTGGCTTACAAATAAAAAAAAATACTAATTTTCAATAATTTTTCTAATATTATATCAAAAAAATTTTAATATCAGTAAATCGACACGAAAAATGACAAACAAAAAATAAATATAATAATTTTTTTGAATCACTAAAATTAATTATTTAAAGTGCCGATTTGTCTTTTGTGTATGTTTTCATTACTTTCACAAAAAAAATTCCTTACGCACATAATTTTAGATGAAAATAAAATAAAATCTATCAATTTATTATTACCAAAGTCACATTATATTATTCGTGAATCATGAGGCTAACATTTGTGTGCATATATGTGCTAAGGCGATTTACTACATGTACACGGTATTGTGCACATCATGTATTATGTATAATTTTGTGCACGGGGCTTTTTTGACATGCATAATTAATGCTATTTTACTAACTTTTTTTCAAAATTTTTATACGGGGTTGGTTATAAAAAAATAAACTAATGGAATTTTATAGGTTGCTCCGGTGATGACATAAGTGCAGCAGGGAAACATCTGTAGTCTGATATGGCTCAGAACGCCAAGGGTTAACATTTTGTGTGTTAACTAGTCGGCCCAATGTCAACACCCAAATAAGGACAGACGAATACATCTCTGTTATAGTCCACGACTACTGTCTGTCTCCAAGAACACCATAACAGGCTATGCTCTAAAGAAACTGAAAATTGAATTAATGACAATAGTAAACATTTATTAACGAGCATATCAATGTAGAGTTTTCGTTCCGCCGTGGACCCATGGCTTAACGAAACATTCTCAGGGTGTAATGTGGTATTGGCGGAAACCACCAATAACGAACAAGATTCATCACTTGCTCGTTCCGTCATCCCCGACCTCCTCGACGAAACAAAAACTTTACTCCAACTCAGAGTTCACGAAAACTTAAAGTCCCGATAAGCATTAACCTGGAAAGCAATCACAAAAAATTGTTGTCTCTAGATCTGAAGACCCAAACATTTTCACTTGTAGAGCCCCACGTTCAACAATTATGTTAGTGTTAGCTTGGTACCACAAACCTCGAATTTCGATATTAAAACATAGAACAAAAACTATTCAAAATTTGGTTGTTTTGCCGAACGGTTGTTTGAATCAAATCAATGTTGAATCATAAACTTCCTGATACCATCGACACACTTGTCTCAATAAGACAAAGAATATAAATGTTGTGGGAGATCGTACCGCTTAATAGAATGACATTACATAAAATCCGGGGCTGTGTTCAGGCTAGAAAAAGAGTTTTCAAACTTCTTTAAAGTTGTCACCGGTATCGAAACTGGTCGAATCAGTGTTTTAATAGTGACGTAGACTTTCCAACAAATTAAACTTATCGGAATACACTTAAATTCATTGGCTTCCTAAATCCTGATATATGGTTATAGTACTGCTTTTCCAAGGGTTTAATTAGATTTATAGAAGTTATTTTGTCGTATTAACAGTTTGTTTGCCATACTTAACCCACAATAATTCTTGTTGAAATCACATTATTATAGCGAACCACATGTTCAAGCCCAAAGAAACCGAGTTCTCAAGCAACGTTATACAATATATTAACGCACAAGTTTTATACCGGCAACCTAATCAAATTCTATTTCTTTTCTTTTTTATTTGAATTTCAATAGAAAATTCTTTTATGTTTTTACATTTGTTTTATGCAATCTTAGAATTTTTTTAACTTATTCAAACATAAGAACACTTTCTGGCCTCTTATAAAATAAACTTAAATAAATTACAATTAATTAGCTTTTGTTGTCGATTACAGAATCATTTTAAATCAGTTATGTAAAACTTAATACAAAAAAAAACGTATTATGATATTATATTTCTAAATATATTAGATTTGTGCAGTTTTGAATTTTAGTGATTTATCTCCATGATTAGTTATAAAGACCTTGGTTATTATTGGTTTTATAAAATATGTTAAACGGATATCTAAATTGTAAAGGCTACATATAGCTATGAGATTTCCTAATTATCTGTTTGTTGTTATAAATATATTTGTTTGTGTTTATAGGTACACCTAAGTAAAGCTGATACTCGATTAAGTTTTTTTTATTTGCATATTGTATTTTGTTTTGTCTTCAAAAGAAAAAATACTGCGAGGTTGATCCACATGGCAAATTCACCACAGCTCTGGAAACAAAATGTTCTGGATATATAGTGAGCTAATAACCGTCAAATACTTCCATTAATGGCTAACTATTTTTATCGATTTCGCGTTGTTATAATTATAAAATCATTAAAAAAAGCTTTAGTATCCCAACAGATAAATTTTATTGTACGAATAGAACAATTAAAATTTTTTTTACCGGAAGTGATAAACCGGAAGTTGGAATGCAAAATTGTTACAAATCATGCTCTAAGCATATATACTAAGTTTAATCAAAACTAGGAATCGCCCAGTGGCCGAAATTCGGCCATTGTAAATAGAAATTACAAATAGACCTCCCAACCAAATAGCTACTACACATTTTTTCAGAGTTTCATTAATTGATATGTTTTGATTTTGAATTGTGAAACAAATAACTTGAAAAAAAAAAAAACAAAATAACCGAAGAAAAAACTCAATCAAATATGCCTATGACATTTTTACCATTTTTTCTGAATAAATCGTCAAAATTCAAAAAAAAGTATTTTTCGGCACATCTACTAACTCAAGACCTATCCTACGATATACATATTGCCACACTTTTGATGGATCAAATATTTTAAAATTGTACCGCAAAAATATTGCTTACGTATTTATATATAGATCAATTATCAGGAACGGATGTTCTTGAAGTTTCAAATAAACAGCTGCTTGGGTAGCTCCCACCACTTATTCCAATATCGTTCAAAAACTAATCAGTTTTTTGTCATTCAAATCTCAATTTCTCGTCAAAGTGTACATTTTATCAAAATTGATTAATGACCAAAGTCTGTGTGCCACCAATAAATTTTCAAAACAAAATGTGAAAAGTGAGCAGTTGTATGGTGAAGGCTCCGCCACTATGATCGATGTCTTTCAAAAGTTTGTCATTATCTTCTAACACTAATTAAAACCTTTTTCATAAGTTTCATCATTATCTCTTCATTATTGTAGAATGTATTGTCAATAAAGAGTCTGAAAATAAATGCAAAATCAAAATTGACCGGAATTGAAAAACCGGAAGTTGGGCTTCAGAACAGTTGTGAACCGTACTACGTGCTTATGCACCAAGTTTCATCCTATGCGATTATCAGGTACATATGCTATAGAGCTTTCAAACAAAACAGGTACTCGGAGGACTAACAATCCATCAGGACAATCAACTACATATGTTATTCAGTTTTCAAACAAAACAGGTACTCGAAGGATCAACAAAAAATAATAAAACTAAAACCTAAACTGCTCGAACAACTATCAAAGAACAAACAACTATCAAAGAACTAAAAAACAAAGAACTAACTCTCAACTAAACATCACTAACCGACTACAATCTCCTCGCCAAAAAAACTAACTCCCCGGCCAAAAATTTTGAGCCAGCATAAACTTATATTCTATTGTGTTCCTGTTATGAAAAAAATTAAAAAGAAAAACAAAATGGGTAAAGAATCAAGTTAACTAGTAGTAACAAGGAAATGTAAATCGCCGTATATTTGTTCAAATAAACGAAATTAGAATAAAGTTTGAATTATTTCAATTTAATTATAATTAATTCAAATTAACTTTAATTATCATTAGTTCAAATTTACAAAAACTATTATATTGTATTTTCTTTATACATAACTTACATATTTTAATATTGTATAGTTTAGCCAACAAAAACCAAGAAAAAACTGATTAAAACTTATTAATTTCAATCTTTCAAATCCATTTTACAAGGTCATCAAGTGACTACCAAAATTTGAATCGCAATCCCAAACCACATCTGTCCACATACATACATATATATATATATATATATATATATATATATATATATATATATATATATATATATATATATATATATATATATATATATATATATATATATATATATATATATATATATATATATATATATATATATATATATATATATATATCCTGTTTTACAATTTCTTAATATTTCCCCTCAACGAAACAATATTCAAACCAAAAAAAAACAAAATTTTCCCACAAAAATTATTTTAAAAAAAACTTGCATATTGGAATGCAGTGGCGTTTAAAATCGTGGAGACGCTCCAAACCCTGAGATGTCTCAAGCTCTACTCAATAAGCTAGACAGAGGTTTTTCTTTTTTGGTATTACTAATATGTACTATTGGTGAATTGATGCCATTGCGATAAAATTAAGCCTTAATATCTTTAGCGTGAAATACGCCTAATATTTTACCGTGTTCATCAGCACTTCATAAGCCACTTAACCGATTACACGTTGAATTTTGAATTTGAATTTTTTTTATGGCATCGCTTTGAGAGAATTTGCGTACGTAAACATTTTGAGATGGTTCAAGTTTACGTGAACGGGAACGGAGATTATAACGACTTGCTGTTCTGTGATAAGCCTTTTTCAGATTTTCCAAAACTTTTTGCTGAGTTATAGATGGTCGCTCAGATGAATACCGTATATACGGACCATATTAAAACTCAGGAATAGAACGAAAAAGTTCGTATAGGTAGATCCTCTAGAGATGACATGATGGCCAAAAACCAGAAAGTGTGGTGAAAATTTAGTTGATTCGTGAACGACATTGTAGAGTGATAATCGGATTTTGGGAAGATGAAAGTCCAAATCTTGGTGAGTATCTTTATTGAAAGAACGAATTGCGTCTACGACAGACCGATTAACCCGTTCTGAAGCGTTGCATTGTGGAGAGTAGATTAGAGTAAAAATATGACCGCCGCGCTCCGTTGTGGCATTGCGAAGTGGTTCCAATAAAACATATCGAGATAAGTGGTCCAATACTATAAAAATGTAAGAGTATCCGTTTTTCGATCTAGGATAAGGTCCCAGAAAATCGATGTAAATTTTCTGAAATGGTCGAAAAACATGAGATAGATTACCCATAGGTGGTCTCAGAGTCTTGTTGCCTGCTTTGCTGCACTGACAAGTATCGCAGCTGGCAACGTATTTTCTAACGTCCTCCGACATTTTTTACCAGTAGAAATAACGTTTTAAAATGCTTAAAATGGTGCTGATAATTGTGAATTATGTGCTTGCTAAATCATTGTGGAACGGAGAGCATTTGGTATTAATAACTTCCATCGTGGGATGTAGAAAATTCCGTATCATTCGATGCAATGTTAATAAAAAGTTTTCCGTTTGCCTGTCGTATGTTTGATACTTGGTTTGATGTTGTAATTATTGACATATAGTCAACGTCGTGAAACGCAGGATCATTTAAATCCACATGTAATGGTAGTACGTCTGTATTAGCCAAATCGAGAACCTCTGAATCATTGTGTTCTCTTTACATATGAGATAATGCATCGGGGACACATTTTAATACTCCCTTACGGAACTCGATGTCAAAATCAAAGCCTTTGAGTTTCAAGCTTCAACGAGCAAGTCTTCCTGTCAAATTCTTTTGATCCATAAGCCATTTTAAACTGCTATGATCTGTGATTATAGTGAACGGCAATCCTTCTATGTAAGAGCGGAACTTTTTAATGCTCAGTACGGCCGCTAAACATTCCAATTCAGAAACGCTGTAGTTTCGTTGAGCTGCATTCATTTCGGACTCATCAGAAATTGGTCGTTCAATATTGTCGTTGTCACGTTGAAACAGCACACTACCGACTCCAGTACTACTGTCACCGGATTGGATGTAAAACCTGTTATTGAAGTCGGAATTTACCAACACAGGAGTAGAAATTAACAATTTTTTTAATTGCTCGAATGACTGTTGAGCCGTTTGTGACCAAATTACTTTCTTAAATTGTTTCAAAAGATCGGTCAGTGGTGCTGATACTGTTAAATAGTTGGGGATGAATCGTCGATACCACCCGGTAATACTAAGAAATCTTCTTATATGTCACACTGTTTAAGGTGTAGGCAAATCAGCGATTGTTCTAACTTTGTCGTAGTTTACGCGCAAGCAACCATTACCAACAATAAACCCCAAGTATTCTATTTCTTTTTGACAAAATTGACTTTGGTCAATCATGCCGTTTTGAGATGATTTGCAACTTCGAAAAATAACGAAATATGTTGGTCAAACGTAGCAGAGGTGATAAGCAGATCGTTCAAATAAACAAACACGGGGTCATGAAGCTGGTGGGGAATAACTTTATGCATCAAACGACACATAGTTTGTGGAGCGTTACATAAATCTAAACTTGATATGTATATACAGTATCACCGAGTCTACTAAGCAATCCGTCAATTATTGGCAAACGGTATGCATCTTTACATGTTATTGTGTTCAAACGACGTGCATCTAAACAAAGTCGAGTTTTTCCATTTTTTTTTCGTACAAGTGACATTGGTGAACTCCACGCACAGAAACTCTCTTCAATAACGCCGAGGTCTAACATACGGTCGAGCTCTGTATACATTTCCAATTGAACGGCAAGGGAAGCTTAATAACGTTGTTTAATGAGTAATTGATTTTCAACAATGATAGAATATTCAATTAAAAATTTACGTTCAAGTCCCGGATTAGTAGATGACGGAAACAGCTGAATAATTTCGGATAACTGAAACTTTTAAAAAGGACTAAGTTTGTATTTCGTATCTTCGACTAACCTTGTAGAAATAGACTCCTTCTCATGTCGTTTTTGAAGGTAAGGTGTTAAAACGCTATTTTCATCAATCATGGGTTGTATCCCAAATTCATTCCCAAAATCGATACCCAAATATACTTTCTCTTGTAACGATGGGACAATGTAGAACTTTATATTTTTTGTTTTGTTTGGGTAACATAGTTTAGCGACATGTATCCGAAAACCCTTTGTTTCTGTCCGCTGGCTGTAGAGATACTACATAGTTGGAAATGAATGGAATTTAAACTAAGGATTCGTTAAAAACTTTTCTGAATCGGCACCTAATACACTTACTGACGCGCCACTGTCTAATATTCCATTAAACATTCTCCGTTAATATTAATTTCAGCGTAAGGTTGTTGTTAATGATCTAAATTAAGCATCGTATTTAGTTTGGTTTCAGAAACTATATTTCTAAGATCCCGTCGATATTTAAAATATTGTAAATTTAATGGTAAACAGTTAATTTGGTTAAAATCATTGATAGTTTGAGGCTTATTAGAATTACCTATCCGGGGTGGAGATTGGACATTGCGTTTTGCAATTACTGGTATTGTGTCTGAAACTGCAGGAGGTGTAGTGTAAATCTGATTGTTGGGTTTGGATGTTGTCGAACATATGAGCTGCTCCTATTGTCAATGGCAGGTTTCTCGCATATAAATTGAACATTGGGGTTTTACAGTATTGTCTGCCACAGCCATAACAACCATCCTTACCTGTATTTTGGGGTGTGTAAGATTTTTGAGGATTTTGTACAGCTTCTATATTAATAAATACTGAATTTAGGTCGATTTTATGTGAAATAGTTTTAGGAACTGCAAAGTCATATATCTCATTTATATTTCTTATCGGCAATCCAATTTCTGGAGTAAACGCTATTCTATTCCATGTATCTTCGGTAAGAACACATTCGTGCTAAACTGTTATCAAATGTAACAAAGAATTGATTGACATTGAAATTTTATAATTGGTATTGGCAAGGATTGTGATCATTAATTTAACATTAAGAATAATTTGAAGAATTTTGATAAATTAATCAAATTTTGACTAGACGAGAATTAAAGGAACTTTAAAAACGTTACAATCGTGGGGTCGACCTACATGACCCAACAGATTAAAAATCTCAAGCCGGGTTTTGAACAAATATTGTTATAATGTTATAACCCCCACTGTTTATGCCACTTTTATTAAACATAACGCGAGACCTCTCAGTAATTGTAGTTTGTTCCATGCAGGACCATATGTTGACCAAATACCAAATAATGAGGAGAGGTACAAGTTGACGAATGTGTTTGTTCCGCTTATTCTGATCATCAGCATCATAAGCTCGGATAAATGCAACTACAAATCTGTTGACTCGTTCTGAAGCTTTTGCTTGTGGGAAGTATTTAGGTGTATATATACGATAAACACCACAGTGTTGGTCTCAGAGCAGTTTGACTCAAATCGGGGAACACCAAACGTCAAATGGTGCGAGCTTATTAAATATAATACAGATATGTGTATTAGTTTAAACATTTGCCATCCACATATATTTTTGTATATGACTATATATGAACACTAAAACGACAGTAATAAATTAGTAATCAAAAACGAATAAAACTATTTTACATATTTATTTTCATAACCTTGACCCTCATCTTACTTACGAATATTAATTTTCAATCCTTTAATTTTTTTCATGTTATTTTAAAAAAATTTTAAGTCATTCAATTAAATACTTTGTTTATTTATTTATTTTTTGTGTTTTGTTATTTTAAGACAAATAACCAATTAAAGTTTTTTGTTTTGTTATTTTTTTTTTGAATAAAATCTTTAGAACAGAACCTAATAATTTGGAGATTAAAGTTTTTTTCTTTTGGTGAATAACAATAATAAAAAAAAGTTTTTTCCTTACATAGAGCAAGAATATTGTTGTCTTTAAATAATCACAAAACAATAAATAGGGAATTCGCTAATGTATTTGTATAATAATATAATAATAATTATTATAGATCGTAGAAGCAAAAACTGAGATGTTATTGTAGAATATTAAGATTGTAAGACGGATTTTGAGATAAAAATAACATTAAAAAGATTTGAGAAATATTTTTAACGGTTGGATAGTTGCGATTAATAGTATTATTTAAAGAACTTTTTTGTCTCAAAAACTACGATGATTGTAATATTTTATTACTCTAAATTAACTAATGGAAATTCCAATATACTTTATTACTAATGTTCAAATGTGATCGTTTCAAACGGGAAAAAAATGGTTTGATGTCGTTAATACATAATTATTCGTTTTCGCTACATCACAATTGAAACTTCTCTGGAAAAGATTTTTTTGTAGTATATGTTTTGAATACCTCCGAATCTGAATTTGTAAGAATAGAGTATATAGTTTGTGCGAAAGTGGATGGTTACAGTTATCGCGATTAAAATTTATTACATGGTCTAAAAATTCACTCAAAAATAATCTTTTAATATTTCATGTCATCCAAAGAATTAGCTTTACGTATCATATGTTTTTCGTTTGTCAAAAAATTTTCTTCCTATATATCGGTAAATCGGCTCATGATACATCCAGTGAAACTTCAAATGCACAACTAAACTCCACTTCTAACGATATATAAGTGCCACTTATAAATCAAACACAGTATTACATACTTTACATGCTTGACCAACCACGGTACTACTAACAGCACTCGCATACTCAAAAACACGTGCCGTTAAGCTCTGGTCATTCAAAGCGCTCATGATGCAGGTTCACACACCTCGTTTGAAACTGAAGCATGTGCACAATACCTAGGCCTGAAACTAACGCAAATTTCAATGTCAATTTACGGTCTAGCGGCTATATCGGCTGGACATACAAACGAAAAGATCAATATTACCATTCATTTCAGGGTAAACAAAAGCTACCTTATAGATGCCACGGCCCACTCCCACTCAATTGAGAGTTACTGGATCAAAAGAGAACCTGTTCGGCTAACGATTTTATCCTACCTTTCGATATACCAATTGTTGGTTCCGAGATTATGAGCCTCTTTGCGGAGCTCTTTGCTAATTCATTAGCTTTTTCGTTCCCGAGATTTACACTATGCCCTGGTGTCCATATCAGTGAGATGCTGTTCTTAAACCCGAGGTAATTCCAGGACATAGAGTACGCATAAACTATTTTTTTTTGCTTAATAGTATTTCCCAGAGGTTTTAGAGCAGCAGATCACTTAAGCTCCATCGACCGCCTCGATGCTGCATTTATGGCGAATACCTCAGCTTAAAATACTGTGCAGTATTCGTAAAGTGAAAATTGCAGCCCAAGATATTCATTTCTGAAGTAGACCTTCCCGCTCCTACATCATTTTCAGTGAAAGATCCGTCTGTGTAGATGTCCAATGTGTTGGCCGCATTATTATTTTTGGCGGTGGTGCGAGTTTTACAGACAGATGTATTATTTTTACTCATTTAGACTTGTTCTGATTCAAAACGTTCAGAAATCCAATTTTCACATAAATCTTTCAAAATTTTATGTTTCAAGTAATTGCAATTTTCATTACAAAACTCAATCGCTCAGATTATTGCCTACTCGACCGAGTCAAAATAATTAGTTTGTGTAATATGTAATATATTTCAGACAAGTTTTACAGTTTTCATTTACTGCTTATAGTCTGGCGTGCCTTCAATCCACAAAGATTTTAAAAAGGCGTGCACCAACACTTAGGTCTTTCAGACCGAAGTAAAATAATAATTCATTCCGTAGGACGGCATTCAGCTTAAGTGAGGTTGCGGTTCGAAGAGGTTTGAGACAAACTTAGAGAAATCATCAAGAAAAATTAATATCACCGTATTTCCGAGTTTGAATGGAGGACACGGTCCCAAAAAATGTATATAGACTCTGCCATGAACGATCTGTTATGAACTGATATTGCATTGGTGGACGCAAAATCTGGATCGAGGGCTTTGCCTGTTTGCAGGTATCAAAAGACACAACATAATTGTGGACTTGTGACGCCATGTCATACCCCCAACGTCCTCTTGTCCTTGTGTTGATAACCTTCATTGTCAAGCTTTATCTCATTCGCGTGATGTGTTAGTGCTACGGAAAATTGCTCGTGTGTATCGTCATAAAGATGAAATGGAAATGCAGGGACTATGTTTTGGGTCCCCTTTTGGAATTATCGTAAAGTCCATATTCTGGAGCTTTAGGGATTCACTGAACCAGTCAACCACTCAAATCTTTCTGTGACATAAGCTTATTCAGACTCAAGTGGTCGGTCACGATAGTGAATCTGTGACCTTCAACATAGGCCCTGAATTTCTTCACACTAAGAATTACCGCAAGATTACCGCTTTTAGCTTTAATGAGCCTCTTCGATATGAAGGTTTCGGACACTCTTGTTCATAATTATCAACTTGATACAAGACACTACCGACCCCAACCCTTGTAAGGCTAGCGTCACACTGGATGAAGAACTCTTTATTATTATCGGGATTTATTAGAACTGGAGTTGAAGTCAACAGAATTTTCAAATTTTCAAAAGCTGATTGGGCTTCCAAGGTGAAACTTAACTTCCTCAAACTTTTCCTTATGAGATCGATGATTGGAGATAATGCACTCGCGTAATTTAGAATGAATCGCTGGTACCATCCCGCCATACCCAAAAGATGATGTTTCTGCTTTACGTTACTTGGAGTTGGGTATTCCGCAACAGGCCGTACCTTTCCCGGATCCGTTCAAAGACCGTCTTCACCAACAAAAAAACCTAAATATCGTACCTCTCTCAAAACAAACTTACTCTTGCCAAGGTTTATTGTCAACCCGGCCGCTTTTATCAATTCAGAGACACTAGATAGCAATTCCATATCGTAATTTTTTTTTTAAAGCTTGCTTAGAATCGCAATAAATCATTTTGTGAGCCTCCTTTCCATTTTTGTAAAATGTAGTCACACGTAAATGCTTTGTAGCCGACGATATGCTCCTGGTACGTTAAAGAGACCACCAATAAGTCATACTCATCTATAAATAGACAAAGACATTCTGATGATATTGTTGAGGAATCACTATGCATCAGCCGACACATTATCTGGGTGCATTACGCAGTTCAAAAGACATAACCTTGAACTAATACAATTGTCTCCCAGGCACTGTGAAGGCTGTTTTGTCTCTGGACGCTTCGCTAAAGGAATTTGCAAGCAAGCATCCTTAAGATCACAACTGGAGATGTACTTTGAACTATTTAGACGACCTAATATGCCATCGATCAAGGAAGGGGTTAAGCGTCCTTCTTGGTCAGAGAATTGACACAACGAGAATCCAAACACAATCTTCTTTTCAGAACTCTTCTGAACCAACACCACTGGCGAGCACCAGCAACTGTTAGACTCCACGATCGCGCCCATTTGATCTTCAGTTGAACAGGTGGCGATGTGGGATAATGCCTCTGTTTAACAGGACATTATTACCAACATCGATGACATATTCCACTAAAGCAGTTTTTCCGAAAGGAGACTCAAAAGACAGGCAAGAATCATGCATCTTTTTAAGTTTTTGAAGCTGGTTAGAGGTGACGTCATGCACTTTAAATGTCATCAGATTCGCCCCGTGTCATTTCACTGACAAATGAAGGAACAATACGAAAAGTCTCCCAGAAATCGATCCCCAGTTAGAGCTCTTCACGCAAACCAGAAACAATATGGAAATGCATTTGTTCAAAATCCTATTAATGGTTCCATCCGTAGTGCATCCGCACGAAGTAAACTTACAATAATGTTGGCTACTACAGTAGAATTTTTGAGATCTGTACTCAGCCCTTCCCTGGCAACCTCTATCTTTTCAACTTCAGCAAATAAACGCTCTAACTCTGGTTCAACGGCTCAATTTCCATGTGGATTCTTGTGTACGCTTACCGTAGGTTTTTGCTTGCGGTTCAACACAACACGCAATATCGGTTTGTTATCTGTGAGGGTACCGAAGGGTCGAAGAAGTTCCTCTCTCTACACTGGATGCGTCACCACTTGATGCTTATGAGGAAAGTTCAAGCAATATATGTTAGCAGATACCTTAAGGTATCGTGGAACGATCGATTTAAGACCATCTCAGCTCACACGATCCCTTCTGGCAGCCGCCTCCACTCCATAAACAAACTCATAAACATCCAGAGAGACTACCTCTAGTTAAAAAAGGAATCTAATTTGAGTCATAAAGACTCAAATTGTTTCTCCGTTCCTCTCAGTAGCTTCCTGAGGGAAATGCTGGGACAGGGATATGATAACCCTGCGAAAATTGGTTATATGGTGGTGGAACCAAAGGTGGATTATTGAATAAATCTTCAGGTCTCAATTAGTGATTGCAAATTACCCGATTTCAAATTACCCGGTTACTCGATTAGTATTTTCCAAATTACCCGGATAACCCAGGTAGTTATAAAAAAATTAAAAGATGAAAAACAATAAAAAAAAATCTCACAGTAGGAAACTAAAAATTGATCATTTTTTAATCGTAAAATAATATTTCACAAATATTAAAGCATTTAGGGTAGTTCATCCGATTTCGTATTTTTTTTTAAATTCCTCAGATGTTTAAAAAAAGCGTTAATCTACACCTTAGAACGCCAGTTGTTGTGGGACCCAGGTCTAGACCTAGGTCTTAAAAGGTATTTATGTGTTGTTGTGACACATATTCTAAACCCTATTACACAACACATTTTATTAAAAAAAAAAAAAAAAATAGAAAAAACCCGCTCCGATAAAGTGGATGTTGGCTTCATGGTCAATAACGATTGATTTAAATTTTCCGTCATTTATTTTCGGTTTCCTTTATTTACATACAACATTTTCAGCTCGTTATCAACTGTAGTCTGTAGTAGATCTACTGTAGATAACCACTGTTATGTAGTAGACAGCAATACATTTTTGTAGTTGTAAATTTTCAATATTATAATTAGCCGCATCATTATCCGATTTGAATTTTCATTGCTGACGTATTTCCTCATTTCCTCATTTATTCGTGCGCATTCAACTACGTGGCACCGAGATTTATCTGATGACAATTTCTTGAACTTTCGATGACACTTGTTTTATTTATTAGCTTAAATCTTAAATAAAAACTTATCATAATATATTTACCGTTTCTATTTTAAACTAAATGTAAACAAATAACCAATGAAGATCCTTAATTTTTTATGAATTAATTTTAATTTTAAGAAGAACTAAAATTCCATAAATTTTGTTATGTGTTCTTCGTCGTTTTTCTGTTGTTTTCGTAATCCAAACAATAATAATTAACTAGAGGGCAGTTTAATATTTACAGATGTGGTTGGTTTAATGTTTATGGTTTAATGTTTATGGACATATTGCAATTTGTATGGTTAAAATAGAATCATTTGTCAACAACTAGCATAAAGAATAATTCAAATTTGCAAAAAGAGAACGAGCTGAATTTTATTTTGTAATTTTTATTGAGAAAAAACTGGACCTTTTGTTGTTCGGGTATTCGACCAAAATATCCGGATATTAAATACCCGAAAAATCTTCCTAAATACCCGGGTATCCGGGTACCCGGATACCAAGACTGCAAACACTAGTCTCAATACTGGGCCTAGATTCTCTCGTGTGAACTCCTCCACCCTTAGACCTAGATGTTGAAATCGTGGTACATCTAATGGATCTTGACGTCTCTGCCTGGCTGGGCTCAAGTGTTTCAAATCGCGTAGTGCTTCTGTCAGAGGCTGCATTGGTACAGGCGTTGATCTCTTATTTAGTTGAAACTGTGGTCATACGAGTGTTGCTGGAATCCCGGGTTTATCTCGGACAAATTGTTGTATCATTAGAGAATTTAGAACCCTCAACGCTGCCTGCAACTGCGTACACGCAAACATGCGTGCGTTACAAGTTTTTAATTTTCAAATGCCGCAGATATTCGAGAAACACTCTATCAGAACTTAAACCCCAATCATTTTCCAAAATTCTTTCAGATTTGCTTAATTTTTTGTCGGATTTTAAAAATATATTCAGTCCAATATTTTCCTTTCATATGTGTGGATTAATGCAAGAAAGAGCTTAAATTATTCGCCAGTGTTTTCTCCTAGACAAACCGCTTTGTCATTTTTTGTGTACATAGAGCTGATGCATACAGTGATTTACGTTTTTACGATTCTACATAATCGCAATGAAATTCAAAACAAAACTGTATTCAACCTCAATTTCCCTTATACAATATTTCAAAAGTGAAATCAACCCTCACCTCACATCGTTTCCAAGAAAACGGGGCAAAGCAAAAACTTTAAATAAATTTCTCGAGTTTTCTTTTTTTTTCTCTTTTAATAAAAAAGTGTTGTGTAGTAAGAATTATAAAATGTGTCACAACAACACAAAGACCTAGGCCCCACAACAACATGCGTTTTGAGGTGATGGTGGGTGCTTTTTTTAAACCTCTGCGGATTGAAACCACCTGAGACTATGGATTCCGGCAAACTATTCCATTTTTATGCAGTTCGGGCAAAGAAGTCTTTCTGCGATCTGCCAGTATGACAACGCGGGATCTCGACCGTTTGACTAGTTGCGCTAGTCGATTGCCGAGTGAAACGGAAGTAAGAATAAGTTTGAGGCTTGGTGCTGCTGAACAGAGTCTAAGAGGTCCAAGATAGAAACATAAGCAGCACCCCAAACTTGACAACAGTACTCCATACAGGGACGAATATAAGACTTATAAACATGGAGCAATTTATATCGAATGAAAATTTTTTTGCATCTATTTAGGAGGCGGAGTTTTCTAGACGCGCTTTTTGCCATCGCCATTACATGATCGTTCCAGAGTAGGTCATTTGAAACTGTGACACCCAATAAACGAATGTTTTTACGTACACCTATTGGTTCACCACACATAGTGAATAAAATACCTTTGGGGAACTCAGGCTTTGATCTGATACAATCAACAGCTGTGTTTTGGTAGAGTTGAAATTGACCAGGTTTCGGTCACCCCAATCAACGACTTTTTTTTAGGCCTTTATTCACGTTTTGGCAGCGTCTCTCCGTGCAAGACTAATTCTTTCTTACATTTTACCTTTTGAAAGAAGGGGCTCGAACGGCTTGTGCAGAGTACTTCCATCTGCAAAACTATTGATTGGGTAGCTGGTGATTTTCAGCAATTCGTTGATATAAATCAAAAATAGGGTTGGGGACAATACTGAGCCTTGAAGTACACCAGCGTTAATTAGTTTAGACTTAGACGAAAATCCGTCCAAGGAGACCGAAATGTATCGGTTGCATAGAACATTTTGAATCAGCTTCACAACATTGGGATGAAAACCATACGCAACGAGCTTGTTGATTAAGTTGGCATGCCAGACTCGATCGAATGCCTTGGAGATGTCTAAAGCGATAACGTATGTTTCACCACCTTTATCAAGTATGCTGTTCCAACAATGCGTTACATAGTTTAATAGATCGGTAGTTGATCTTTTGTTTCGAAAACCGAATTGGCTGTCGGCTATTAAATGATTTACTTCCAGAAATTTTGAAATGTGTGTATTAATATAATGCTTGTAGACTTTGAGATAGATAATTTGAGATATTGGATTTTGGACCCTTCTAGAGGATGGGCTAGACATTTTTCAACTTCCAGCATGAGGAAAATATACAAGATTTATAGAATTGGAATATCTTAGTCAAAATTGGTGCAAGTTCTTTGGAAAAGGTTTTTAAAATAATGGGTGGAATGTTGTCTATTCCTGAGACTTTGTTGGTGTTTAACCCCTTTAAAAGTTTAGCGACTATTTTGGGTTTGAAGTGGAGTTCATTCATATTAACTCCTGAAGACTGGATTTGGTGTATTTCTTTAGGAGTGTCAAAAACAGTGGAGTTCTGAGCAAAGCGTTCAGCGAACAAGTTAGCTTTTCTTGCGGGATCATTGACGTTTGAATCACTATCAATAATAGGGGGAATAGAAGATTTTGTACCAGAATTTAAAGAATTAGTGGCACAGTTGTAACTCTTGTCTGAAACAGATATAGCAAACTATTTCATTTGTATGCAGTTCGGACAAAGAAGTCTTTCTGCGATCTGCCAGTATGACAGCTCGGGATCTCGACCGTTTCACTGGTTGCGGTAGCCGATTGCCGAATGGAACGGGGGTGAGAATAAGTTTGAGGCATGATGCTGCTGGTTTCATCTGAGCACCGTTGATGACGATATTTGTAAAAAACAGGTCAGCAACAGTGCGACGATGTTGTAGGGAATCAAGATTTGATGTCAAAGCTCGATCACCCACAATTCGTATAGCCCGCTTTTGAACATAGTTCAAGTGGGCCAAGATTGAAAAAGAAGCGGCACCACAAACTTGACAACAATACTCCATACAGGGACGAATATAGGACTTATAAACATGGAGCAGTTTACACTTTTAGCCGTAGGCTCTTGGCGTAATTCGTTGAATAACATATTTGTTTAACACTTGTTTTTTACGCACGTTAAGTGCACGTTAAGTTTAACGTGCGTAAAAAACAAGTGTTAAACAAATATGTTATGTTAAACATGGAGCAATTGGTATGGAGTGAAAATTTTTTTGCATCTATTTAGGAGGCCGAGTTGTTTAGACTTTTCGTTGGAGATAATCTGGATAGTCATTCTGTATTGTTATATCACTTTTGCGTTAAAAAAAAGCGATAAAAAGAAATTGTCTTCTCTTCATTCGTTTAAGTTGTGGATGAACAATTCATTTAGATTTCACGTCGTTGATTGTTTTAAAAGAAACAACCGACAGTATATTTTGTCTTGCTGTCGCTTGTTTAAAAAATATTGTTGAATTAAACGTAGTTTGCCAATTTTGACATATTAGGCCAATAGAATTACGGATTGTACGTGTTGTTGTCAGTAACAGGTCAGACATTTTTTTAATCTCTGCGGTAGGGTACTCATATAATGGCGAGTCCACTCGCCCGCACCTGGGGACTGGAGTTATGCAACAAAGTGTGCTGGAAAATTTTTTTTGCTTCCTTGTAAGCGATATAACTCGTAAATGGTGCACTTTAGGATGCTGGTGCTTTGGAACTTTTTTGTTCCTTAAAGGTTTTTCTATAACTTAAAATAAAAAACAAACAAAAATAATTTGTTTTGTTGCAAATTTTTGCGAAAAATTGCGAAAAAATGTCTACAAAACGATATTTTTCAATTGAATTTAGTTATTTGCAAATAATTGTTTATAACATAATTGAGCCCTTTGTCTTGTAGCTGAAACCCCAACGAAAAAAGTAAGCTTCAGAACGTTCCATTCGGCCTGATAGTTTTTGCACAATTCCATTTTGCACTTAATGCCCCTAAAAAGTTGTTAACTTTGGGCAGGCCGCAAGGTCTGAGTTTTCATCCGATCGCAATTTGCTTGACAAGAATTGGAAGGGTGTAGTGTCAGCTTTAAATAGCATTTGTGTTGCCCATACCCATATTCAATATTAACAACAATCACAGTGGTTCAAAAAAACCGCGAAAATTCCTTAGTTGCAAAATTAAATTTCTCAACGAATTTTCAACTTAACGAGATGCATTTTAAAATTTGCAAAGTACTTAGAAAACCTCAGATTTTAGAAAATAGACCTCTTTAACATGATTTGGGACATGATTACACATAAGTAGTTCATTACTTTTTCATTAAATTTATTTGCCATTACAATAATACTCAATTATACATCGTACGTCGCTACGTTCGTTTTACGTATACTATACAGTACGTTTTATTTTTTCATAGAGTACGTTAGCAGGAGTCAGAGTAACCAATCGCGTGTTGGGTAGGCACAGACCCAGCATCTTGTGAGCACAACAGCATCATTTTGGAAGGCAATTCTCGGTTCCTGTCGATATATGGCATACAAAATCAATGTCGCAATCGTGGTTTCAAAAACAAACTGGGCCATAACTCGGTCCAAATCATGTTAGAGAGGTTTCTTTTTAAATCTTCGGTTTTCTAAAGAATTTGCAAATTTTAGAACCGCATCTCGTTAAGTGGAAAATTCGTTGAGAAATTTAATTTTGCAACTAAGGAATTTTCGCAGCATCCTAAAGTGCACCATTTACGAGTTATATCGCTTACAAGGAAGCAAAAAAAATTTTCCAGCACACTTTGTTGCATAACTCCAGTCCCCAGGTACCGGGCGAGTGGACTCGGCATGTCCATTACGTGAGTACCCTACCGCAGAGATTAAAAAAAATTCTGACCTGTTACCGACAACAACACGTAAGCCATATCTTTTTCCTTTATTCTATTGGCCTATATAGACAAAATTCCATTTTGAAGGAATTGTCATTCGTTTCTATTTATTTACTTTTTAGTGAAATTTTGATTGCCTTATTTGTCAGACAAATTAAATTAAATATCTAAACATTAATATAATATTGAATTTCATTTCATCAATCATTTTCATTCAAAAATATTTATACAGGTTTTGCAGTCCAAATTCAACATTTTGCAAAGAAAATTCAACATTTTGCAATTCAAATTCAATTTTTACATTTCAAATTCAACTTTTTGCAAATTAAATTCAATATTTTGCAAATCAAATTCAACTTTTTGCAGGGTTGCATAAAAATCTGATTTATTTGATTTAATTAATTAAATCACTTTTTTGATTTAAATCAGATTTTTTTGATTTTTACAAAAATGTTGTATAATTTTTGAAGAAGTGATATATCCCTATGCTACGAGAACTACTTAATATAAATCATTGGATTTGGTTGTATTTTTGAAAGGCAAGGCTAGACAAAATTAAAGGAACAGTTTTCAGTTACTAGATTTTAACACTGAAATATTGAATGTTGTTCTAGCGAAATGAAAAGCGTTACTTGTCATGCTTTGTGATGTCAGAGATATCCAATTCTGCAGGTCCGAAAAGTTCCTCAGACCTGTAGATAACTGGTTAGCATTAAACGACAAGTCATATGGAACAACTGTTAATAACTTGTGTCAGGAAAGGGTTTAGGGTTTAATTTTAGGATTTAATTTTAACCATCAAAGATAGAAACGATAATTTTTGGTGGAAATGTTTTTTTCGTAAGCGGGTTGTTCTGATTTGCATTTAATACTCAATTTGATTTGTAATTATTTATTATTTCTGGATTAATTTCTAGAATCTGCTCATGTATTTTATGTCGGTTTGTCAATATTTCCAATTGCTGTTTAATCTGTAGCTATTATTGAAGTTTAACGACGATAGGCTAACAGCTTAGTTTTTCTTAGTTGTCGCAAGCGCGATGCAATTGTCTCAGCGTGACTTGATACCGATGCCGTTGGTCAGGTGAAGATAGCTCAGGTAAGGTTATAAAAATGGTGATCGTATCTCGTTCATCATCTTCTTAGAACGCATATTGTTGTGGGACTTTTTTCTTTATGTTTCTACTCGTGTTTTAGGTGTTTTTTTTGACACAATTTGAAATTCCTACCACAATACATTTTACCAAAAAATAATTTGTTTTTTAATTTGCTTAAAATTTTAGAGTGATTTAAATCAATGATTTTTTTAAAAAAATCATGTTGATTTAAATCTGATATAAATCACTGATTTAAATCAAATGATTTAAATCAATGCAACCCTGACTTTTTGCAAATCAAATTCAATTTTTTGCAAATCAAATAGAAGAGCCAAAAATTGAATTTGATTTGCAAAAAGTTGAATTTGATTTGCAAAATATTGAATTTGGACTGCAAAACCTGTATAATAACGTTTTGAGTAGCCCATAAATTATTCTTCAAAGATTTGAAGATTTGAAGATTATAAATTTCTGGAAGACAAATCTTTAAAATCATTGTCAATACAACCACCATCACCGTGTAGTTCAAAATTTAGAACGTGTGTATACGCAACACTCTCATGAATGAATGCGCGTACGCCTTGATGGAGTTTGAAAGCTGATTTAAGCCTATATTTGGAATTAAGTGATTCTATAGGAAGAAAATTTTCAGAAACTTGTGTTTGTGTAAGGAAAAGAATGTTCGGTTTGTCGTGCTCAAGATAAGGTTGCACGTGGTCATGGTTAGCGTTCAACCCGCAGATGTTTTGAACATGTATTTTAAAATTTTTATTTGATTCATATATGTGTTGTCCCTGCAAATACCGTGGACATGCCGCTTAATGGGCGGGTGGATTGCGCA
>OY856188.1:270248798-270316344 GCA_963693315.1 Diogma glabrata
ACACAAATAATAATTAAGAAAATAAAACAGAATAACAAAAAAAAAAATAAGTTGAGAGAGAAAAAAAAGAAAACTTATTATAAATAAGTAATAAAAGTAAATTGTCTTCAAAAAATGCCTTACAGCAAACTGCCAGTGAAGTAGTTTCAATTTTTTTTTTTTGGAATATTAATATTATTACATAATCTTAATTTGTTTGATAAAACGCACAATAATAATATGGATGCATGGATGGCTGGTGTGGTAGGTTAATTTTTAATATTATTTTTGTTATATATAATTTTTATGATGAATATGAAACGATTGTTGTTCGTTTTTACTTTTTACCAAACATATTTTTGTGTTCAAAATAAATAAATATAAATAAAATTTATAAGTGAAAGTGTTGGTTGTGTTCATTTGTATTTACAACTAAAAAGTATTTCTAATTATATTTTCTCGAATTTTATCAGTCGTTAAACTTTGGCAATGATATTGAATTGTATTTTTTGAATTATTAATTATGTCGAGAGTTAAAAATTTGGTTTGGGTAATATACTCGTGTTTATGTATATTAGTGCACACTGCACATATGAATAAATATATTTCATTCAATTTAAGAGTTGGTGCTCTGTTGGTTTCAATGCGGTACATGCAAAGTTTGGTGTTCCTTAAAGTCGTAATTAACGGTTTTTGTTTAATATGTTCGTAAATCAAAGCTCGACGACATTCAGACCTTACAAAATACTTCTTGTTGATCTTAAAAGGCTTATTAAATTTTTTGTTAACACAATATATTTCAAAAAAATACATCCTAAATACATATTCGGCGGTTTTTACATAATTTATTTTAAACATAAATTAACTCCATTTTTATTAAAATTTTCACATACAGTCGAAACTCGATTATCCGGGACACTTGGGACCGGAGGGTTCCCGGAAAATCGAAAATCCCGGTTGATCGAATTTTTCAGTTTTATAAAAAAGTACACAATATTCATAATAATTTTGAACATATCTATGTATTTTTAGTAATTCATATATAAATAATAATTCATAATTCACAAATATATGTACATAATGGTTCTTGGTGACTTCATTATGGTTCTTGGTGACTTTAAAGAGCAGGTTGGAAGAGATATCTCTTATGGAAATGTGGTGGGCCCCAACTATAAACTGGCAAGACAACCCGTAACAAAGCTATGTAGACGAACGAAGAGAGAATGGTAGAAGAGAAAGTGTGAGGAGATTGAAAGCTTCAATAAGGAACATCAATCACGTAACTTCTTTCAACAGGTTAAAATCTTAAAGATCAAACTAGATCGACTGCTATTCAAAACAAAGATGGGGTGCTACAAGTAGACCTTAAAAATATTTTAGATAATTGGACCGCTTATTTGGAGAATCTTCTCAACTTAAGTGACCAGCAACAACTAGGACGACGAGCAAAGCTTATTCGTGCGTCAAAGGTACATGTAGACAAACAAACTAAAGAGGAATTAAGAGGAGTTCGAAGCGGCGCTGTCAAAATTAAAACACAATAAAGCACCTGGTATCGACGATATAACATCCGAAATGATTGTTATAACATCCGAACGATATAACATCCGAACTTGTTCAAATGATTTGGAGGACTGAAACCATGCCACAGGACTGGAACACAGCTATGCTGATACCAATCCATAAAAAAGGTAAAAGCCTACAATGTGCAAACTACAGAGGAATCGCTCTACTCTGCACAGCATATAAGATCTTTTCTTACATTTTGCTATCAAAAATCAATCCTTTTGCTGAACAACTGTTTGGAGAATATCAGTGTGGCTTCCGGCGGGACCGAGGTACCAGCGATGCACTTTTCTCGATAAGGATGATTTTGGAAAAGTGCCGAGAGTTCAACATACCTGTGCACCAACTTTTCATTGGTTTCAGGCAGGCCTATGACTCTCTCGAACGAGAGACTCTATGGTCTGTTCTGGTGTCAATGGGAATCCCTGGTAAACTGGTATCACTATGCAAAATGACAGTACAGAACTCTCAATGCTGAGTAGAGAACGAAATATCAAAGTTTTTTAAAGTCGACTCCGGTTTAAGACAAGGTGATTTTACCTCGCCTATACTTTTTAATCTAGCCTTGGATATGTGTGCCGTCAAAAGAAACTACAGACTAACACTAATATTTTGTCAATAAACTCAGTACAGATGATTGCTTACGCTGATGATGTTGTCGTCATCGGCCGAAGTGAAGCTGTTATGGAGTGAGACTTTCAAGTCGCTTGAGAGTGGTGCTAGAAAATTGGTCTGCAAATTGACTACATTAAAACCAAACATATGAATGTTTCAAGAGAGTCTGAGAAGAAAGATTTGATGTACGGCGATGAACGAATTGAGGGAGTTGAATCTTTTAAATATTTGGGATCAATGCTTGACTCAAACAACAGCATACTTACAGATATAAAAGCTCGAATCGCTGCAGGTAATCGAACTTTCTACTCAATTAAACCTCTCCTTGGATCACCGTATGTATCAACTAACACCAAGCTCAAGTTATACAAGACATTGATTAGACCGGTTGTGATGTATGGGTCACAAACGTGGACGAATCGCATTTATCTGTATTTGAGCGTAAGATCCTACGCTATATTTTTGGTCCACTTAAGACATACGATGGAGAGTATAGAACCCGATATAGCTTTGAGATCAGAGACCTTCTTGAGGGTCTTGATATAATAGGTTGTATCCGTTCTAATAGGATTGCTTGGTTTGGGCATGTTCTACGAGCCGATTCATATAGAAGTAAAAACATTAAAATGACAATTAAGGTCTTATGGTCTTTTTTTAATGTCATTAGAAATTTAATGTCTTTCGCTCTACTTTGCCAATACATGGGTGCATTCAATGTAAGTTAAGGACTTAAGGTCTTAAAATAACCTTAATTTGAACAAGGCATCACAGTCTGGAATGACTAGAAAAATGTACGTTGATACCCCAGGGAGTGGGCGAGGTAGACCACGACTACAATGGGAGACTGACGTAATAAACGACCTTCAAAAAATCGGCTGCCATGGTAATTATGTCGCTGTGACCGTGGTGAATATTCAAAGCTGATTAGCCTGGCAACGCTCCTACATGGAGCATGAACGGCGTTAAAAAAATTTAAAAAAAATGTCTGCAATATTAAATATTACCAATATATAACGAAAAAAGAATTAAAAATCGGGTTAATCAAAAAGTGAAAAAGTCACCAACAAAAATCACGGATAATAGAGGTTTACGGATAATTGGATCCCGGATAATCGAGTTTCGACTGTAACTGCATTTAAGAATGTAGTTAAATTAAGTGCTAGACCCACAAAGAGGTTATATTTGTATATCTATAACAATTGTTTAAAAGGAATAACACCCAATTTCGTTTTAATAAATATTATAACGTTAAATTTTTTCTTACTTTTCGGACTAACTGAATGTGGGGGGCGAAGTGTTATAAATATTATGGAAAATAAAAAAACTGCAAAATAAAGAAAATATTTCCAAAACAATATATATAATTTAAATTGTCTGCAAGTGGTAAAGCAAATATGCGCAATCCACCCGCCCATAAATCGTCATGTCCACGGTATTTGCAGGGACAACACATATATGAATCAAAAAAAATTTTAAATGCATGTTCAAAACATCTGCGGATTGAACGCTAACTATGACCACGTGCAACATCATCTTGAGCACGACAAACCGAACATTCCATTCCTTACAGAAACACAAGTTTCTGAAAATTTTCTCTTCTATAGACTCGCTTAATTCCAAATATAGGCTTAAATCAGCTTTCAAACTCCATCAAGGCGTATACGCATCCATTCATAAGAGTGTTGCGTATACACACTTTCAAAATTTTGAACTACACGATGATGGCTTCAATACAATGGTTTTAAAGATTTGTCTTCCAGAAATTGCTTTTTTACAATAGCTTTATACCGGTCCCCCAACAAACGTAACCCAAACTTTTTTAATTTACTGACAAAAATTGTGGACGAGATTAGAGCAAAGTTCCCTAATTGTGAGGTTATCGTTACCGGTGACTTTTACGTCCACAACAAATCATGGTTGGAAGTCTCTAAATCGACCGACAATGTTGACAATAGTGGAAAACTGGCAGAAATTTTTGCCGCGTCCCAGGGTCTATCCCAAATGGATCAAAACCTGACTTTCACTCCCCGTAATGGCGGCAATAATAGTTTTCTTTTAGATGCCAGATCAGACCACAATGCCAGATATTACGATTTTTGATGTCGCGAAAGGTATTATTAGAAATTCTGATCATTATTTAATTTCATCAGTTATCAAAATTGATTTACTTAAAACTACAGCTCCCAAACCCCGTAAAATATTTAACTACTCAAAAATGGATAAGAGTGGTCTTCAAAATTTTTCCATGGTTTCCCTTTCAACCGTCATTGTTTTTACACTGACTATGTAAATGTTTCTGCTCAAAACTTTACAGAAACCATCCAATTTGCTATCAATAAATTCGTCCCTTTCTCCATAGTAAAACCCAAACAAAAATACTCGTATTCGAAAGCTGCCAAAGCGGCACTAAGAAACAAACGTAGATCATTTAATATATGGATTCGTAACAAAACTCTTGCTAATCGATCCCAATATCTAAAGGTCAACAAAATATCAAACCAGATTATCTTAAACGAAAAGTCTGAAATTGACAGAGCGAAAGCTTCAAAACTTACGTCTATGTCTATTTCTGACAAGACTTTCTACAGTGCCATTAATTCTTTAAATACTGGTTCAAAATTTTCTATTCCCCCTATTATTGATGGTGATTTAATCGTCAATGATCCCGCAAGAAAAGCTAACTTGTTCACTGAACGCTTTACTCTGAACTCCACTGTTTTGGAAACTCCTAAAGAAATACACCAAATCCAGTCTTCAGAAGTTAATATGAATGAACTTCACTTTAAACCCAAAATAGTCGCTATACTTTTAAAGGGGTTAAACATCAACAAAGCCTCAGGAATGGACAACATTCCTCCCATTATTTTAAAAACCTTTTCTAATGAACTTGCACCAACTTTGACTAAAATACTCTACCAATCCTACAAATCTGGTATATTTCCCTCGTGCTGGAAGTTGGCAAATGTCCAGCTCGTCCCCAAAAAGGGACCGAAATCCGATATCTCAAATTATAGACCAATAGCTTTACTAGCGGTTCTATCAAAAGTCTACGAGCATTATATTAATACACACATTTCAAAATTTCTGGAAGTAAATCATTTATAATATAAGAACTGAATCTAAAAAAATATGGTGCAAATTATGAAACTTTTTGCAATCCATACAATTTTCGACCGATCTAGTTTCGAACCAATGAGAAAATTTTAAACTCTAAAAAAGTTTATCATTCTCATCAGAGCTAGCCGACTAGATATACTACCAGAAAATGTAAACCAAAAATTAGGTTACAACTCTAGCGAAGTATAAAAAAACAAAAAAATTACATAAACATATGAGCAATTTCACGAAGATTCAACAACGTTTTGACTTGACCCCTTTTAATTTTGATTATTTTTTGTTTATAGATAGTCTTTCATAAATAAAAAATACAAGTTCTCTTAGAATTTTTTTTTTCGACCAGGGGTCTCCACAGGGTGCCCCTCAATTTTTGTTATTTTGTGATGTGAGTGCATTTTGACGAGCGATTGTAGAAAAACTACTCAATCGATTTTCATAAATGTCGTTGAATAGGTATTAGAACAAAGTTTTTAAAAATGTACACTGTTAATTTTTTGAAATAATTTTTAACGGTGTAACATAAGAAAAAAACGGTGTAATTGAAAAAAAGATGGCATAGCCTTTTTTTTTTTTTTTAAACTAAATTGAAGCTTATTTTATATCTAACAACTTGTGAAAGTTTAGGACTAGCGTCTTTTTTTGTTTTAGAGATAAAATTCGTTGTGCATATGACTGTCGGGAATCAGTTTTTTGTTCTGAAGGAAAATTATAAAAATGGCAATTTTTAAATTCAGATTTTTTTTTATGTTAAATATCAAATATTTTATTATTAAATGAACTTTTTAAAAAGCAATTTCAGTCAAGTTCAGCAAAATTTTGCGACATTTTGACTCGACCCTTTTTAATTTGGTTTATTTTGGTCTATATTTAAAAAAATTCTACTTGAAGCCGTTTTTTTCATTTATCAAAGGCTATCTGTAAACTAAAAATAAACCAAATTAAAAAGGGTCGAGTCAAAATGTCGCAAATTTTGCTGAACTTGACTGAAATTGCTTTTTAAAAAGTTTATTTAATAATAAAATATTTCATATTTAACATAAAAAAAAAATCTGAATCTAAAAATCGCCATTTTTATAATTTTGCTTCAGAACAAAAAAAACTGATTCCCGACAGTCATATGCACAACGAATTTTATCTCTAAAACAAAAATATAGCTAGTCCCAAACTTTCACAAGTTGTTAGATATAAAATAAGCTTCAATTTAGTTTAAAAAAAAAAAAAAAAAAAAAAGGCTATGCCATCTTTTTTTCAATTACACCGTTTTTTTCTTATGTTACACCGTTAAAAATTATTTCAAAAAATTAACAGTGTACATTTTTAACTTTCTTAACTTTGTTCTAATACCTATTCAACGACATATCATTTATGAAAATCGATTGAGTAGTTTTTCTACAATCGCTCGTCAAAATGCACTCACATCACAAAATAACAAAAAATGAGGGGCACCCTGTGAAGACCCCTGGTCGAAAAAAAAAATTCTAAGAGAACTTGTATTTTTTATTTATGAAAGACTATCTATAAACAAAAAATAATCAAAATTAAAAGGGGTCAAGTCAAAACGTTGTTGAATCTTCGTGAAATTGCTCATATATTTGATAGATTCAGGTTTAGTCAATTAGTTTCTCTAGTGATCACTGTTTTGTTATACAGTAATCCCTCCGACTGCGCGGGTTTTAACTGCGCGATTTCCACTGCGCGAGATGAGTTTTCAATACTAATTTTCGCACTGCGCGATTAAAATTTCACACTGCGCGACGTTTAAAAAACTTTTTTAGAATATGTAGGTGAATTTCGTAAAATTAAAATGAAAAAAAATTAAATTTGCCATATGGGTCATTCTTTTACAAATGGAACAGATTTGAAAAAAATCTGGCCGGACGCATTTGTGATTTGGCTTAAAAATTTTTTTATGGGTATGATATCGAAAGAAATATACGTGTTCGAGGATTTTTTTTTGGAAAATAGAAGCGATCTAAATTTCGAGAATTTCGTGATTTTTGGCTTGACGGCTTATTTTCAAAAATTCATAACTTCGGTTCTATTAATGATAGAAGCTTTTGTTTTATTTTATCTTAAAGTTAAGAGATGGAATTTTAATAAAAAAATACATTCAATAAATATTATTAGCAAATTCCGCTTTTGTTTTATTTTATCTTAAAGTTAAGAGATGGAATTTTAATAAAAAAATACATTCAATAAATATTATTAGCAAATTCCTATTGTTATAAACAAATAAAATGTTAAAATCGATTTTTAGTGATTGCTATACAAAAATAAAGAGTATTTGACATAACCATCGTATTCTACGTTGAATTTTTAAGAAAAATGGATTTTTAATTAAGGGAGAAATTAGTTTTACTGTTGGAAATAAATTAATTTATCCAGCGCGGGACAACAAAAATTTATGGAATATTTTGTCTTTCCGCGCTCGATAAATTAATTTATTTCTAATGCTACTCTTACACGAGAGAGCAAAATTGCAGGTGTCAGAGAGAAAGTGTCTGACTTATTGCTAAACTGTCTACACATAGGAATTTGTTAATAATTTTTGTAGATAACAATTTTTTTTTAAAGTTCTTCTTTTAGCATTAAAATAAAACAGAAAAAAATTTCCATCACTACCAGAACCGAAGTTATGAATCTTTGAAAATAAGTCTTCCAGCCAAAAATCACGAAATCCTCGAAATTTAGAACCGCTCTATTTTCGAAAAAAATGTCTCGAGCACGTATATCTTTTTTTCTTGGGAAATGGAAATTTGGGAATTTTTCTTTATAAAAGCCCTGAAAAAAATTTGAGCCAAATCAAAAATGTGTTCGGTTTGTAAAAGAATGAGCCATATATGTAGCAATTTGCATTACAAATTCAGTTTATTTTTAACTGTGTGGCTGGAACATTCAATATAGATCAAATTCAATTTCAAGCCAGTAAAGGTAGAATATTCTAAACAAATTCATATTATTGATATTATTTTTTTAAATTGGAGTTGTTTTTTGAAATGTTATTTATGTTAATTTCTCTGTTAACTTATGAAGTGTTTTCTTTTTAAGAGTTGTCGAAGTAATACATGTTTTTCAGGCTGTTAATATTCATTTTTGTTTAATTATAACTTTAAATTATTTTTTTTTTGAATTTTTTTCAAAATTTGGAACCGAACCTCCCATTTTCATGCAAAATAGGGTTCACATTGCGCGGTTTTGTATTGCGCGCTGTTTTTCTGGAACGGAACTACCGCGCAGTCGGAGGGATTACTGTACTCTAGACATACTAGTATTGAATAAAAAAAACTTGTGTCGGCGAGAAGAAGATGACTAGTCTTCACTTGTGTCTATTGACACATAATCAACAAATAATTCAGTAAATTATTTGTGATATAACATCAACCGATGGAAAATCTCCCATCAAGAATAATATAAGAACTGAATCTAAAAAATTATGATGCAAATTATGAAACTTTTTGCAATCCATACAATTTTCGACCGATCTAGTTTCGAACCAATGAGAAAATTTTAAACATTAAAAAAGTTTATCATTCTCATCAGGGCTAGCCGATAAACTATCAAAAAATGTCAACGCTAAATATAAACCAAAAATTACTAGAAACTAAATCGGTCGAAAATTGCATGGATTGCAAAAAGTTTCATAATTTGCACCATAATTTTTTAGATTCAGTTCTTATATTATTCTTGATGGGAGATTTTCCATCGGGGTGATGTTGTATCACAAATATTTACTGAGTAAATCATTTAATAGCCGACAGCCAATACGGTTTTCGAAACAAGATCAACTACCGATCTGTTAAACTATGTAGCGCATTGTTGGAACAACAAACTTGATAAAGGTGGTGAGACAAACGTTATCCCTTTAGACATCTCCAAGGCATTCGATCGAGTCTGGCATGCCAACTCAATCAACAAGCTCGTTGCGTATGGTTTATATCCCAATGTTGTGAAGCTGATTCAATCTATCCAAACGATACATTTCGGTCTCCTTAGATGGATTTTCATCTGAGTATAAACTAATTAACGCTCGTGTACCTCAAGGCTCAGTATTGTCCCCGACCCTAGTTTTGATTTATATCAACGAATTGCTTAAAATCACCAGCAACCCAATAAATAGTTCTGCAGATGATAGTACTCTGCACAAGTCATTCGAGCCCCTTCTTTCAAAAGGTAAAATGCACGAACGAATAAATCCCACCCGGAGAGACGCTGCCGGATAAACGTGAATAAAGCCCTACAAAAAGTCGCCGACTGGGGTGACCAAAACCTGGTCAATTTCAACTCTACCAAAACACGGCGATGGCAAAAAGCGCGTCTGTAAAACTCGGCCCCCTAAATAGATACAAAAAATGTTTCACTCCATACCAATTGCTCCATGTTCATAAGTCCTATATTCGTCCCTGTATGGAGTACTGTTGTCAAGTTTGGGGTGCTGCTTCTGGTTCCATCTTTGCCCTCTTGGACTCTGTTCAAAAGCGGGCTATACGAATTGTGGGTGATCGAGATTTGACATCAAAACTTAATTCCCTACAACATCGTCGCACTGTGGCTGACCTCATTGTTTTTTACAAATATCGTCATCAACAGTGCTCAGATGAAATCAGCAGCATCATACCTCAAACTTATTCTTACCCCCGTTCCACTCGGCAATCGGCTAACGCAATCAGTGAAACGGTCGAGATCTCGCGTTGTCAGATCGCAGAAAGACTTCTTTGACCGAACTGCATACAAATGGAGTTGCTAGCCGGAATCCATAGTCTCAGGTGGTTTCAATCCGCAAATGTTTAAAAAAAAAGGCGTTCATCAACACCATAAAGCGCAACTTGTTGTGGGACCTAGGTCCTAAAAGGTATTTATGTGTTGTTTTGACACGTATTGTAAACCCTATAACACAACACTTTTTATTTAAAAAAAAAAATATGAATCAATGAATATTCCGATGGATTTGTAAATGTTTTTTCTGTGTACAAAAACTAATCATCAGCCTTTGTTCCTTTGGTTGCTTGTGCAATAACTTCACCACTATTACGCTCTCCATCTTCGTGTAATAAGCTAGCTTAATTTGTATTATCTTCTTGTGCATCTTTTGACTTCTCCTAATTCAATAAATTCATATTTTATTTGAAAATCGTCTTCGTCAGGTAGATTAAGAAATATCGTCTTATTAGTTTTACATTTACATAATCTCGATCGAACATTTTATCGAGTATATATAGTCAGATTCTCCATCTCTTGTTTCTTTTTGAATATACTCTTCGTCGCACACAAATTCATAATTTTGCCATATCATCTCCATAACAAATGCAAGTGATCCTCCAATATCCTCCTGATCTCAATAAATAAAATTATATTCAAACAAGAAAATATGCTCCTCCACAACTATAGTCAATCATTCTACTTTTAATAAATTGCACAACCGTATTGTAGCCACAATTAATCTGACTAAGCTTTACATAACAAAAAAATTACATAGCCAAAAGTGAAATTCTTACCCCCACTTTTTTGGCATTTCTCGACGTTTTAGGACCTACTGATTCCAAAAAAGCACAAAAAAATTTATGTAAGTGTGTCAAAAAGGGCTTAAAAATGTTTATTTTCTGAGTAGTAAATTTAGATCTGGGGAAATCTGGATGATTGACATCCGTATGTGTAAGACCAGGACCTTGATTATTGTTTTAGAAGGATGTCAAAAAAAATCGTTAAGTGTGTCAAAAGATTGATTTTCATGTATTTTGTTTCTCAATTTTTTGGAGAAACATATAATGCGAAACATCACTTCGGATTTCGACTTAAAACATAAAAACATAAAACTAATTATTTGGATGACATGATATGTAATTGAACATTAAATATGTCAAAAAATCGTTAAGTGTGTCAAAACAAGAAAATTTACATTGTTTTTGTTTAAAAACTGTTCATTTTAAGAAAAAATGAGTAGTAATATGGAATGTGGAGAAATCTTGATATTAGGATTATAAGTTTGTCAAAAAAATTTTGTCAAGTGTGTCAAAAGAAAGATTTTTATTTATTTTTTTACCCAATTTTTTGGAAAAAATAAAATTAATCATTTGTATGACATGAAATTTTATTTTTATTATAGAGAACTATGGCATTATAAGTTTGTCAAAAAAATAATGTCAACTGTGTCAAAAGAATGATTTTCATTTATTTTTTTAGAAAAAAATAAAATCAGTTATTTGTATGATATGAAGAAATGTGATGAACATGAAATTATTATTATTGAGAATTTTATTTCATTATAAGTTTATAAAATATTTATTTATTCCAAAAATTACCCTAACATACAGATTCACCTATTACATATTAGGTTTGAACAAAACAATCATTATAATATAATACAAAATAAAGTTTCAATACGTATATAAATTATTGTACTTTGTTTCTTAAATTATTATTATTTAATAATGATTTAATTTTAAAAATTTATTATTTAATTTATTTGATTCAATACAATATAGAATAGAATGAGTTTTTTTTGTTTTTTTTTTATTACTTATAATTTTATAATTTTTTTTTAAGTTTACCAATTCAGTTAAACTATTTAAACTAGCTAAACTAATTAGTTAAACTATTTGCTTTGTTTAAAAACAAAAGTTTTAAATGTTAAGAGAGCGAACGAATTCAAATCAATATTGTTAAAAAAAGAATTATGATTTCTTTGCATTAGGATTAAGGAAGAATTGTTTCTGAAGTTATATGACACTGTATCTTAAACAGTCACGAAGATCAGAACAAAACATAAAACCATTATAACGCCATTTTTATAATTTTCCTTCAGATCAAAAAAAACTGATTCCCGACAGTCATATGCACAACGAATTTTATCTTTTAAACAAAAAATATCACTAGTCCTAAACTTTCACAAGTAGTTAGATATAAAATAAGCTTCAATCAAGTTAAAAAAAAAGGTGTAGCGCCATCTTTTGTTCAATTACACCGTTTTTTTCTTATGTTACACCGTTAGAAAAAATATCAAAAAATTAACAGTGTACATTTTTAAAAACTTTGTTCTAATACCTATTTAACGAATATCATTTATGAAAATCGATTCAGTAGTTTTTCTACAATCGCTCGTCAAAATGCACTCACATCACAAAATAACAAAAAATTGAGGGGCACCCTGTGAAGACCCCTGGTCGGAAAAACAAATTCTAAGAGAACATATATTTTTTATTTATGAAAGACTATCTATAAACAAAAAATAATCAAAATTAAAAGGGGTCACGTCGGCAGGCCTTAATGTCGGCAGGCCTCCAAATTTCTTTCCATATCCGTTTTCTTCGCTTTGTGAGCATTTAATATTTTCAGTTTACCCTCCAATGTAATGCATTCTAATATAACGGGATTTGATTTAGTGTTATCACGAGTACATATTCTTTGAACTTTTTTCACCGAATCAATCCATGGTGAAATTTGTAAACATGAAAATAGTTTTTTGGTTATATCAGATAATTTTTCCTCCTCCAGAGCAGGAATGCCATGTATTAGAATGTTTGTCATTCTAAGATTTTCGTCAGCTTGATCGAGCTTAGACTTGACAAAGGAGGAATATTGTCAAGTGTGTCAAAAAAATGATTTCATTTATTTTTTTAGCTAAATTTTTGGAAAAAAAAAATTAGCGTAAATGTAATTGAACATAAAATTGGACATGGAAATTTTTGAATTTGTTAAAGTTTTTGAAATATTTTTGGAATTTTGAAAAAAGTTTGTATTTTTGATTTTGTAATAATTTTTGCAATATTTTAAGAATTGTTGAAAAAGTTTGAATTTTTGAATTTCTAAGAATTTTTGGAATATCATTAGAATTTAGAAAAAGTTTAAATATTTGATTTTATTATAATTTTCGGAAAATTTTTGGAATTTTGAAAAAAGTTTCAATTTTTGATTTTGTTATAATTTTTGCAAGATTTATAGAATTTTGAAAAAGGTTGATTTTATTTAATTTTTACAATATTTTTGGAATTTTGAAAGAAATATGAATTTGTGATTTTGTAATATTTTCTCGAAACGCTAAATGGAGAAGTTTTTGCGTAGTTTGTTGAGCGTATCATCTTTTCACTAAATTATGTTTATATTGTTATAATTTTCCGGCGACGAATTGATGTTTCTTGTTAGTTTTGTAATAAATTTCTAAACAGAGATAAAATACTTGTACTCTTCTTACAAAGAGTTTTACGTTTGATATACATCGCTGCCGATAACTAAAAACAATGTCCTCATAAAAGTTTTTGCCGAAAACTATATCAAAATCCTTAACCAAAACCGAATTATCTCAGAGCTGTCAGATTTCAGCCCCTTGATATTTTTATATCTTTTTTAAGATGAAGGTAGTGATCCTGAAAATTAACACTTAACACTTTTTTAAATCTAAACACTTATTATTGTTTTTTTTAAATATACACAACAAAAGTTTTTTTTTAATTTGATCCAAAATATTTTAAATTGAAAAAAAAGATAATTTTTTTTTATTAATTAGTTAGACTAAACATGCACACTAACTAACTTGTGACTAAACATGCACACTAACACTTGTGCTAAACATGCACACTAAATATGAAATATTCATTATTCAGACTCTTTGAATATATCCGAAGATACCATGTCAACTATAAAGGAAAGAGATGAGGAAAATGGGAGGAATGAGGATATAGAAATAACTATACTAATTGTTTTAAAAGACGAAGGACATTTTCTTTAAATGTCTGAGTGGAAAATTCATCGGGAAATACAGAGGAGGGCATTGAGTTCCACAATTTCGCCACTCTATGAAAATATTCGTTCTGGGACACAGGACAAGGGCACAGTTCTACAACGAGGTATTTGTACAACAAATGGAAGGGATAACTCAGCAGCTCTTATCTGTCGATTATACTGCGCACATGATGGAAAGATATTTTGAATTTCCTTAGAGGAGAATTCGCTTAAGTTATATTTATATTGGAAAAACCTGGCTTTATTCATGTTTTTTTTTGTTGGATTTTATAAAAAAAAATGTTGTTTTTCCAAAAAAGTCTATAATTTTTCTTTATTTTTCTGAGTGAATTGCGTGTGTGTGGGTGTGAGAATAATCAATAACACAAATATAGCACTGCTTGTGACGATTTTGCTAAAATCCAGAGTTGTTATAAGGAATCAAGGTTTTATGTCAAATTTCAATCACACAGAATTTGTAAAGCACTGTAGGTACAGTGTTCAAAAGGATGTAAACAGAGCTGTTCTAAACTAGGGAATATAGAAATTTTATTTCGGTGTTCATATAGTGTGTGTTTCCAATTTACATTTATTAGTATTATACTAAAATTAAAGAAATAAATATTGCGTGCTGCTAACTCACAAATTAACAATCAATATAATCTAAGCTAAAAGTTAAAACAAAACAAAAATAGCTATCACGACACGACTAAGATGAAACTAAGACATTTTTTTCAACAAAATTTATCTTTTATCTTAACTAATTTAAAAAGTATTACATTTTTGTATTAAAATTTAAAACTCTGTAAGAAAATCATGATTAATTGCATTGTTTTCAATAAGTGAAAGGACCTAAGTTGTCTATTCTTGTCTTTTTTTCTATTCGTTATTTTTAATTAATCTTTTTTCTATCAAATGAAACGACAAGTTGTTTTTTTAGATACAGAAAAAAAAATATTGCCTTTCATTAAAAAAAAATTAAATTCTAGTTCAACTAAAACTATATACAAATAATGTTACATAAACAACTACAACAGAACGTTAATAAATTAACGGCCTTGACACTTAAAACTAATCAATTTTTTTGTTATTGTAGATATATAATGAATGTATGGTATTATTTATTATTCGAATAAAACAAATTCTACAGTTGAAGTGTAATGTGAAAATTAATATTTATTATTTTCAGACTAGTTACGGCACAGAATCGATAACTCATAAAAAACATAACTGAGTTCGAGGGTAAAAAACCCTAGGTTCTTAAATTTTAAATGATCAGGATTGAGAAATCGATTACATGTTAGATTGAAGGTCGATCTAGATTACGTAGATTGGATTAAAGAACACTAAAGGTACTTAGGTTTCGAAATTATTTTCAAATCGGTCCAACCTTACTTCAGTTTTACATCAACATTGATTCAGATATAAATAATGTATTATTTTATTTTTAAAATTTATTAATTTATTGGTAAACAAAACATTTGTTTTATTTTTAGAATTAAAAATCTTCTAAGAAAGAATTAAATTTAAAACTATATCCTCGTGAATTATAATCGTTTTAAAAACAGTTTTTAGATTTAAGATGATTTAACACGGTTGCTTTTTGAGACTCGCGTGCTGTGAATTGTTATATATTATTTTTTAACATTATGAGAACCCGTTTTTTTAAAATCCGAATAAGCGTCCGAAATTCTTTTTAGGACTAAGAAAAAAGTCTTTTATTAATAATTCAAGGTCATACGTATTTATTTTCTTAGCACGGCTCCTTTATAAATAAATAACTAGATAATGTGTTCATTAAATTATGTTTAATAAATCAACAATTCTGTAAACGAATTTTTGCATTTAAATAAAACTTGTTTAAAATTAATGGTTAAAATTTTACAGCAGAATAAATGACTCATAAAATATATACGTATGGACCAAAATTTTATGCATGAAACAAAAAGTCCCCGAATTACGTATACGTAAATATACGATAGATGCTTAAGCTGACGCTGTTTTTTTACACAGAGCGAATAATTTGAATAAAAAGAAGTGATTTGAAGGCGTCACGGTGAGCATTGTTTTGGATTAAAGTAATTTTTTTTGACATATTTATGAACATTATTTATTGTTAAGCTCTATTAATTAAAAACGTTGAAAGATCTAGAATGTAATGATTATTGTCATAGTAAAGAACACTGGAAAGGCCAGTGATCTTAGGAATGGCGTGCTTTGTTTTAATATTATAATGTGATTCCGAAAAGTGCTCTTAAAACAGTGCTGATCATTTTTTCCCGGTCAGAGGATTTTTCCGGTCGAAGCATGATCCCCACATTTGAAACATATAAAGCAAACCATATGTTTATTTATGCTCATATCAGAACAATTTTGACATTAGTTTTAAAACAGCATCAAACTTTTGTAAGACCACATAAAAACCAAAGTGGTTACAAAGTAGTTCTGCTCATCAAAGAAATAAAAGGGATATTTGTTTTATATAACTAAGATACTCTACTTGAGGATATCCCAACATTCCTAGACCTATGGACTCCAAATTTGGTACACATATATTTTAGGCCAATATCTTATATGGCATTAACTTTCAGATCCGAAGGTCAATTTTGGTATTTTTTTTTACTACATTTTTTTTTTTTATTATTATTTTTTATTTTCCAAAAAATTTTACAATTCATGTAGGAAAATATTACATACATAATAAAACAACTAAAAAGTACAATTAAAAAGTACAATTCATTGATCAATAATTTTCTTTTTCTTTATTTTATTTTTATTATACATATTGGTTTTTTTATTATTTTTTTTAGTATATTTTTTTATATCCAGCAATGTACTGTAGTATTTCTCTTGACTTTCGATAGTTTCGTATCTCGGGCTTACATCGTTCTATAGTTTTTTTTATCCTTGTAAAAACGCACCAACTATTATTGTTATTGTGGTTGCGTCTTTTCGATATTTTTGTTTTTGTCATTTTGCTTTTAAGTGTTCTGGTAAAGATGATAACTAAAAAATAATAAATAAATGAAATTTTATAAATTAGAGTTAAGAAAATATTAAAATTATATTGATTCAACTTATCTTAACATCTATTGTTGTAGCCGATATCTTAATTGCCTCGATTGTATTTTTGTTTACTATCTATCACCTATTATTATTTTTAACAAAAACCAAAACAAATACAGAGTACACAAATTAAATCAAACGTCAAAAGGAAGCAGACATTGTGAATTATAAATTAAATATTATTAGACAGTACTAGATCGTATTAAATAGTACTAGATTGTATTCAGCAATGAGTTGATTTAAATGATCTCTTTAAATTTGCGCGGATAATTATTAAGTTCGAAATTCGGATCAAATTAAATTACGACGATCACGAAGGGGAAGTTCCAATCAAAATTGAAATTAAATAAAAACTCTTTCTATTCTTTGGTGACTGCGAACTTATAAGCATCAAAAAAAAGGAGATTAAGATATTGGCGATTTGGTAAATATTTTTTAATAAAAAAGAACTTGTGAAATTTATATAAATAATTAATAAAAAATATATAAATCTAAAAAAGGGAAATTAATAATAAAAAAAAGAAATTTATTAAAATATATTGAAATAAAATATTATTATTGTGATTTATTTATTTCTTTTATGTGATTTACAAATTATTTTCCCGATATTATTCGCAATCTTAAAAGTGCATCTAAAATTTGTTCCATATTTTTACGCAAAAAATACATGGTCCTTCGAGCCGGATATTTTTCAGTATCCAAATCAATATATTGTTCAGTTTCCCCAAAAACTATCTATTGTGAAAAAGGAAACGTTTTTAATATATACGAGTAGAAAACCACGCGAGATATCGATCATACTTCGATCATCGATTGGAAAATCTAAATTTTGTGGATTTCTTCTAAATAATCTAAAAAAAAGTGCTGTGAACTAATAAATTTAAAAACATTAAGTGACTATATCATAAACATTTGTTGATAAAAAGTGAGACGACTGTGATAATTTCGTGATACCGAACATTTTAAAATAAAAGTGAGAAAAGTTAGTGATAAACGAAATGGCGGACACGCGATCGATACAAAGAAAAATTAACCGCATCTCGCAAATTGAAACATTTGCTAAAAGTGATCTTTGTCGGGAACCAATAGAGCGTATTAAGGCTCAATTACAGTTGCTCAACGAGGAATATGATCATTACAAAGCTGCAGAGAAAAATTATAAGGATGTTGCAGAGGTATTTGAATTGCAAGACATTTTTGAGACCAAATACTTTGCCATCAAGGGCAAACTTTTGCAAGCAGAATTATCAGCTGAAACAAATCAAAAACACGAGGGTCTTGATACTAGTTTGCAAGAACTTATGGCGAATCAGCGGTCATTTCTCAATGAGGTTTCAAATCTAAATAGTAAAACCGACAACGAAGTGCGCTTACCACGTGTAAATGTGCCGTTTTTTTCTGGGATATACTCCGAATTCGCTTCCTTCCGTGATTTATTCGAAGCATCCATCAATAGTAACTCCAGGATTTCTAAGGTGCACAAATTACAATACCTCAAAGGATTATTAAAAGGCGAGGCTGCTGCTTTGGTGCGTCACATCGCAATAACTGAAGCAAATTATGATGAGGCTTGGGAAATTATCACCAACCGTTATGATAAAAAGAAGCATGTGACAACGATGTTTCTAAAACAGTTCATGGAACAGCCATCAATCACTCAGGCTTCTGCTAAGGCAATCCACCATATGCGAGATGTATCTGATGAGGTTTTAAGAGGTCTAAAAGTTTTAGGAGATCAAGCAGAAGCACGCGATCCTTGGTTAATTTACATATACCTGAGCAAACTGGATCCAATAACCAAGCACGACTGGGCTCAGTACAGCTTCGACAACGAATTTCCGACTATTAAACAATTTTTTGAATTTCTTAACAGACAAAGCGATACATTAGAAAATTGTGAACCAACCAAACGAGTCGTACATCGCCAACCCCATAATCCAAACGTGAAAGTGATGCATGCAGATATCCAAGCCATAAGCTGTGTAAAGTGTTGTAATAATCATTATCTGCGCAATTGTGAAGAATTTCTCCAGCTTTCTGTAAATGACAGAAGAGGTTTCGTAGCCGAAAATAAATTATGTTTCATATGCTTGTTCAAAAATCATCGATCCCAGAATTGCCGTTCAAGATTTAGATGTGGAATATGTAAAGCGAAACATCATACTACATTACATCAAGATGTACAAACACCAACAAGCACCGCAACGTTAAGCACAATAGTTATTCCGCCCACTTCGCAACCAACAATGATCAGTGATGAATCGGTAAACGTCGCACATGCTACTACTATCAAGCGATTTACGGCTCTACTGCCAACAGCCATCATCAGGGTTCTTGACTCATCCAATCAATACCAGAGATGTCGAGTACTATTAGATTCAGGAGCACAGGCATCGTTTATATCGGAATCATGTGCTCAACGCCTTGCATTACCCCGCACCAATGCGAAAGTTCTAATTAAAGGTCTGACACCTGGCACCGAATCGACGAAAGGTGCAATGACTCTCAAAACTATGTCACTATATGCTAATACTGAAGCGCTAGATGTAGATGTCTTAATACTTTCCAAGCTTACCAATTGTCTACCTACCTGTGAAATAAATGTGAATAATTTCGCAAAGATTCAAAAGCTGAAATTAGCAGATCCGCATTTTAACAAGCCTGGAGTAATAGATATTATCATTGGAGCGGATTACTTCTTTAACGTGTTGCGAGATGGTCGTTTGGATGATTTAGAAGACAATTTAATAGCCCAAATTCATTGTTTGGATGGATATTATCGGGTAAAGTAAATAATTCCGAAAAGCGATCAACCAGTTTGAGTTTCCACATTGGTCTGGACGTCGATGCTACTCTCCAAAGATTCTGGGAAATTGAAGAACTTCCTGTATACAAACCTTTTACAGATGAAGAGATTGAATGTGAACAGCATTTTAAATCAAATTTAGCACGAGATGTTACTGGTAAATATGTTGTTAACTTACCTTTCAAAAAATTATATCACTCATTAGGGAATTCATTGGCGGTTGCGAAGAAGCGATTTTTTAATTTAGAGAAAAAACTAAATCACGAGCCCGAATTAAAGTCAGAGTATACCAACATCATTCAAGAGTACATTAAGTTGGGACATTTAATCGAGATTCCAGGTGAAGTTTCCTTTGAAAAACCACAAAACACCTATTACTTACCACATCACGCCGTCACAAAGGAGGAAAGCACCACAACAAAGCTGCGTATTGTATTTGACGGATCCAGTAAAACTACAAACGGAAATTCAATCAACGATGTACTCATGATTGGTCCAACAATTCAGCCAACTTTATGGACTACATTAATGAAATTCCGATACAATAAAATTGCGCTTACGGCTGACATTGAGAAAATGTATCGGCAAGTTATGATAGCCCCAGAGGATCAAGATTATCAACGTATTTTATGGAGACAAAATGTTAGCGAACCACTCTCACATTATAAATTAAGCACCGTAACGTTTGGAATGGCCAGTTCAGCTTTTCTAGCCATTCGATCTCTGCATCAAACAGCTTTCGATTTCCAAAAAGATTTTCCAGTCATAGCGGATGAAATTCTCACCAAATTTTATATAGATGACTACCTATCCGGTGCTGATACAATTGAAGAAGCC
This sequence comes from Diogma glabrata, assembly GCA_963693315.1. Classification (NCBI taxonomy): domain Eukaryota; kingdom Metazoa; phylum Arthropoda; class Insecta; order Diptera; family Cylindrotomidae; genus Diogma; species Diogma glabrata. The sequence goes on from OY856188.1 coordinate 270,269,497, forward strand.
AAATTCCTAAAAGAAAAATTAAAATTTGTATTACAAATGAGAGGTTTTAATTTACGAAAATGGGAATCAAACGCTATTGAGTTATCAGACCAGCCTAACATAAAGGAAGAGTCGATGGTAACCATACGAGAACCAAATGCAACAACCAAAATATTAGGTCTACAGTGAGAGTCCAATAAGGATCAATTATCTTTCAAAGTGAATTTTCCTGAGCAAGCCATATCGACCAAGCGATCATTATTGTCAAACGCTTCCAAGGTTTTTGATCCCCTTGGCTTATTATCACCATCAATCATTATGGCTAAAATCCTATATCAGAAGTTGTGGCTAAGGAAACTGGAATGGGACGACGAATTGCCAGACGATATTGCGATAGTGTGGAATCGATTAAAAGAAGAATTACCACTGCTCGAACAGCTCAAAATAACTCGATACATAAAAAAGGATGATATGCAGATCCACGGATTCTGTGACGCTAGTGAGCGCGCTTATGCAGCTGTAATTTACAGTCGATTCATAGATGAGAATGGAGAGATACAAATAGAGCTCATCACATCAAAAACCAAGGTGGCTCCGATAAAGCAAATCTCACTTCCAAGATTGGAATTGTGTGGGGCACACCTCTTAGCGAAATTAATAACCGAAGTGAAGAATACATTACCTGATGATGTGCCTATCTATAGTTGGACAGATTCAACTATTGTCTTAGCGTGGTTGTCCGACCACCCCTCTAAATGGAAAACGTTCGTAGCGAATCGCGTATCTCAAATTCAGGAGTTGCTACCAAGACGTCATTGGCATCACGTGAAATCAGAAAGTAATCCAGCCGACTACGCATCTAGAGGTGTATTTCCATCTAAACTATTGTCCCTGCATCAATGGTGGCATGGACCGCCGTGGTTAACTGAACAAGAATCTTTGTGGCCAACTTTAAAGCTTGATGTGTACTACGATGATACCATTTGTGAAATAAAGAAAAATGTCAGCTCATTACCACTGTTTCACACCACACAATGTATGGATGATGGTAACGAAATATATCCAGCTGTTCTAAGCAAGACGTTTTCTTTCACTAAATCAATTCGTATTATATGTTATATACTCAGATTTATTGAAAATGCGAGAAAAGATAAGAGCTTACGTCAAAATGAAGGTATAACGCTCAAGGAAATTACAAACGCCACAGATAAATTAATAAAATGGGTGCAACGTCAAGAATATTCAACTGAAATACGAGCACTCATGAAAGATAAAGAGCTACCTAAAAACAATAAACTATTATCACTCGCCCCATTTTTGGATGATAATGGCATACTACGCGTAGGTGGAAGGCTAAATAACTCCACTTACCCATATGATTTCAAACACCCGATTATTCTACCTAATTCCCATATCCTGAGTAGAATGATAATTTCCTTCTTCCATTTAAAATATCTTCATCCTGGCCCATCCCATACATCCCATCTAATCCGTCAAGTATATTGGATCGTGAAAGGCAGAGCTGTAATAAGAAAAGAAGTAAGAAAGTGCATCCAGTGTTTTAAAAATAAAGCGAAAACAACAAAGCAGCTTATGGGAGAACTTCCAGCCGTCCGTATAACCCCAGCCAGACCATTTGCAAAGTGCGGCATAGATTATGCTGGCCCAATCCTATTAGCCAGTAAAAGAGGTCGAGGAGCAAAGATGATTAAAGGATACATCGCAATATTCGTATGCATGGTCACCAAAGCGATACATATTGAAGCAGTCACAGAACTCACTACCGATGCTTTTATTGCGGCATTAAAACGATTTTCGGCAAGAAGAAACGTCCCGAGCGAGATTTACTCCGATAACGGCACCAATTTTGTTGGAGCCAACAGACAGCTAAAAGAGGTATTTGAATTTAATAAATCAAAAATAAACGATTCAGTCATTTCAGAATTTTGTGCAACCAACCAAATTAACTGGCATCATATACCCCCATCCGCTCCTCACTTCGGCGGATTATGGGAATCTGCTGTGAAGTCGGTTAAAACTCATCTCAATAGGGTAACCGGCAATTGTCATCTGACATTTGAAGAAATGTCCACATTACTTTGCCAAATTGAAGGCATATTGAACTCCCGGCCACTTTGTCCTGCATCTGAAGATGATGAATCTTTTACAGCGCTTACACCTGCACATTTCCTAACAGGATCGTCTATGTCATCAGTGCCTGAGCATGACTTGAATGATGTCTCTGAATCCCGATTATCACGATGGCAGCAAATCCAACAGCGGACACAAAGTTTTTGGAAACGATTTCATAAAGAGTATCTCAACAACTTGCAGCAAAGAAGCAAATGGAAAACCTGTGAAGAAAACATTAAAATCGGCGATTTAGTGTTAATCAAAGAAGACAACCTACCTTCCTGTAAATGGGCTATGGGACGGATAATCCAAAATCACCCCGATAGCAAAGGAATAACGAGAGTAGTCACCATAAAAACGGCATCGAATATATTAACAAGACCCATCATTAAAATTTGTAAGCTTCCAGTGGATTCTTAATGTAACTAGTTGACGAAACACAAGTATTCCGTCAACGGCCTGGACTATGGTAAAGATGATAACTAAAAAATAATAAATAAATGAAATTTTATAAATTAGAGTTAAGAAAATATTAAAATTATATTGATTCAACTTATCTTAACATCTATTGTTGTAGCCGATATCTTAATTGCCTCGATTGTATTTTTGTTTACTATCTATCACCTATTATTATTTTTAACAAAAACCAAAACAAATACAGAGTACACAAATTAAATCAAACGTCAAAAGGAAGCAGACATTGTGAATTATAAATTAAATATTATTAGACAGTACTAGATCGTATTAAATAGTACTAGATTGTATTCAGCAATGAGTTGATTTAAATGATCTCTTTAAATTTGCGCGGATAATTATTAAGTTCGAAATTCGGATCAAATTAAATTACGACGATCACGAAGGGGAAGTTCCAATCAAAATTGAAATTAAATAAAAACTCTTTCTATTCTTTGGTGACTGCGAACTTATAAGCATCAAAAAAAAGGAGATTAAGATATTGGCGATTTGGTAAATATTTTTTAATAAAAAAGAACTTGTGAAATTTATATAAATAATTAATAAAAAATATATAAATCTAAAAAAGGGAAATTAATAATAAAAAAAGAAATTTATTAAAATATATTGAAATAAAATATTATTATTGTGATTTATTTATTTCTTTTATGTGATTTACAAATTATTTTCCCGATATTATTCGCAATCTTAAAAGTGCATCTAAAATTTGTTCCATATTTTTACGCAAAAAATACATGTTCAAACTCAATAAAACCACGAGTTATTCACGTGCATTGGTTAGTTTTTGCACAATCCTATTTAACTTGTACTGTGAAGTTAGAAGTGGTACTGGCAGTTAGAATTAAGTCATCAATTTTTTAGTAACCTGAAATTGGAAAGATTTTTTATCTTGACTACGCCGTACTCTTACAAGAACAAATCTACAACCAACACTACCCAAGTGACACCACGCGTCTCATACTATACTATACTTATACTAGACTGTACTGGTTATTTTTATTCGCATTGAGGGCAAAGGTACACTCAAGAGTCTAATTAATTCCTCCAATCTTTGTCATAAAAACGTGTTTTAATTTTTAATTTTTATTATTAAAAAAATCAAATGGGACTTGAATCTAGACAAATGTCTTAATTTGCTTGTGATTTTTATGACTTGAATCTTCTGACTGATATTATGAACGTCATTACGTTATGAAATGTTGTGAGTGGTTTATAATATGTTGTAAATTGAAAATGAATTTTTGTGTGATTGCATTTGTAAACGATGTGATTATTTTTTGGAAAATAATCAGAAACCGAAAATTTAAATATTTGACTTACATATACAGAAAATAACATTAATTTACCACAATTTCTTAATATAAAAATTTAAATTTCAGTATACCGTAATGAAATAAGGCAAACAAAAATTTTTAGGAAAATATAATGTCTTTGATTTGCTTAAAAAAAATTGGCTATAAACAATAAAAATTCTTTTAATTAAAAACTATAGTAATTTTTTAAATCACCGAATTTAATTATTTATAATTTTTTTGATTTTATTATTGGTCTAAATTTGAAATTATTATCTTTTTTTCCATTAAAGTAAATGTCAAACTAAGTTATAAATAGGGGTAAATTTGACAACAACGGTTTATGATCAGAAGTCGGTAAATATATAGAATTCTTCCGTCACTCCCGATGACCTTGAAAATGGAGTATGTTGTGCAGCTTTTTATACTGAACAACAATATGTATATATAGGGCGCGGAAAACATTACTTGATAGACTTTTTGTATGTTGAAAATATCAATCATCTGATAGATTATTGTTTTGTTTTGTCGGTGAAATATTTTAAGATCTAATATTATATGATATATTATTTTATATTTCACTCGCTTCTGCGACCCTGCAGACCTTCGATCAATAGCACCCCCCCTCTCCCCCCCCCCCTCCTCCAGCACCTATCCCTTCATCTGATAGATTATTGTTTTGTTTTGTCGGTCAAATATTTTAAGATCTAATATTATATGATATATTATTTTATATTTCACTCGCTTCTACGACCTTGCAGACCTTCGATAAATATGTGGTTGTTCAGACTAGATCGTGCTACTTCAGCATGTTTTTTTAATAAAAAAATGGTTTATTATCGAATAAAAAATTGTGTCTAAAATATTTTTGTCTATAAAATATTGATAAAACCAAAATTTCAAAAACACAGTGTTAAGGTAGAAAAACAACACGGACGAACGATAACGATGGACGTTAAAAAAACGTCTACAATATCGCTGTTGTAACCACAACAAAGACGTCAGCGTGAAAAGCTGTCAAAATTAAAATTGCAAGTTTGAATTTTTGACAATAAGTCAAAAGCTGGGCACCGCAAAATTCTAAAAAAAAATGCAACGAATTCCAACGAATTCATTAGATGCTCTTTCAAATGACACTCCACTCGCTTGGGTCAAAAAAAGTTTTTTTTACCCCCTCTACCCCGGTCCTCTAAACATACAGAAATATAATTATTTGAGACTTCGCTATAGTTTTCGTACAAAATTTAGCAAATTTCCTAACTCTGTGAATTTTTACAAATTTTTCTGTCAATCTGTGTCGAAACGTAGGGAGGACGGTCTGAAAGTCGCATTTTTTTTACTATAACTCAAAAACTGGGCATCGCAAAATTCTAAAAAAATTGCTTTGTTTTCTAAATTAAGTGCTCTTTCAAATGACCCCACTTGACCACATTTTAAATAGTGTTTTTACCCCTCCTCATTTCCACCCCCTTAATAAATCTAATTATGAGAATATGACACTTTTTTATATTTTTAATTAAAAACTTACTAATTTTTCTATCATTCCAAATACATTTGAAAATTTTCGATCAGATAGGTTCGGAGCTAATCGAGGTAAGAAAACACGAAAAAAACGTCATTATTCAAAATTATACAAAAAATGGTGAGATGTAAAATTCCAAAATAAAGTTTTAGGGAATACTGAAATGAAGCCCTTTCATATGATACCCTACTTAAATCTATAAAAAAATGTATTTGTTCAAATGTCTCACATCGTAGCCCTGTAAACCAAATGAAAACCACTTTAGTTTTATTTGTATCCGTCATTTCATGTGAACAGATTAGTTTTATACATACATCAAATTTCAATTCCATAGCATTTATAGTTTACGAGATAATCGATATAATGTGAAAAACTCGTTTTACTCTCACCAATAGTGTTCCGTATAAAAAACGGAACCCTAAAAACCAAATTAAATGTTAAAATATATTAAAATTTATATCGATGGACGATGACATATTTGGCAAGAAATTTAAAAGCTTTTTTAAACTCAAAACCAAATCTCCATACGGGAAAAAATTTCCGCCCACCATATAATTCAAAATACACAGGAAAATTCAAATTTTTTTCTTGATAAAAACGCAAAACTGCAGTTTATCGTTTTGATACTTTAAATAATAATTTAAAGTACAAACGTTACCATTAACAAAACTCGTCTGTATATATAGAAAATATATGATGACGCAATTAAAACTTTAAATCGAACATATACCCTTGTGCTCCTACTCACAAAACCGGGTCGGAACACAACGTTAAAACTTGGAAAAACTTGAATAACTTGGTGCAAATTGCACCAATTTGCCATAGGCTCCAAGAAATTAAAAAATTTACATTCATTGTTTGTTCTAAAATAATGACGTTGAAGAATGAACAATTTTAAAAAAACTTAAATTTTTCAATTTTTTTTAAGTGTACCTTCTAGAATCCTTGATGGATTATTACAAAATATAGCTCAAAATGTTTGTTAGCATATTTACTATTAATATATTTAATATGTTTGTTTTGTAAAATATGATATCCAAAAACTGGAATAAACTTATTTTTTACCAAAAAAATTATTTTTCGCAAATATCTCAAAAATAAAATCTAACCTAAAAAAATGTATATGAAATAATATTCGTCAGCAGCTCAAAATTCATAAAAAAAATTAGGTTTTATTCAGGGAGACAAAAACAGTTCAAAATTTGTAAATTAGTGTGGTTATCCTTAGTCCTTTACAAAAATACAATTTTAATAATAAATCAAAAACGGTGCCTTAGAAAATTACAAAAGCAAATTGTCTGAGGCTAGAAAAATTTCAAGTTGATATCAGAGTTTGTGAGAAAATCGATTATATAGAATTTCGAACGGACACCAAAGGCTCAAAAATAGTATTCCGGGCCTACTTTTTTAAAGCACGTAACCCTAAAAACAGTGGTAAAAGTTTTCTTATGAATTTAATACTTCGGTTTTTCAGACCGAATTTTTTTGGAATAAAAATCTTTTTTCGTAAATAAGATTCAAACATTAAATAAGTATAGTAGAATTTTTTTTATCAGCGAACACGAAATTGGTTTTTCTGCTCATACTAATTACTGATATGCACATGCGCGAATATTCAGTGTCTCGATTAAAATATTAAAAAAAACTGTTGGGGTCCAGTGTTGCGAGATCGCGGGATTTTTCCCGTTTGCGTTTCATTAAAAACGGGAAAGCGGGTTAAAATTTGGAAAGTGCGGGATTTTTCACATTTAATAGCAGAAGCGTTTTAAATTATTTTGAAATGGTTGCACCAACCAATTTTTTAACAGGCTTCAGAAAGATGTCGATCACCCGATAATTTTTCTTAAATGCATCTACAATCTATCGGCTTTAGTATTGTCAAATCCGCGATTGAATTTCAGCCTTCTGATGTTGAAATATTTCTTAGGGAAAAATGTACGTTTCGAAAACTCCAAAGCACCACCATGTTATCTGAATTTCATGAATCTTTTGACCCTGCGAAGCGAAAAATAAAATCATCTGGAACTAGAACTTGACTCTCTATGCATCCATGCATTTTAACACATATTAAAAAAATTGGGATGTTTGGCATCACTAGTTTATTTCTGAGCAGAGTTTGGGCTGAGTTACGTATTGAAAAAGAACTATTACAATATTTTAACATTTGTTGAAAATCACGAAATCAAAACATATTTACTTTTTTTTAAAAGAATGTCTTTCTCAATTTTAATAGATTTAATACTCCCTTTCATAACAGTACTTTCTTATTCCACAAGTTGTATTCTGAATCGAAACAATAGTAATTTATTATGTAAGTGTTTAATGCAATATTTTATTTTTCAAGGAAAAGCTTACGATGTGAGTGAGGCACGGGCGAGCATTACAAATTTCCGAGAGAATGAAATTCAGGTAGCGAAATCCGAAATTCGACGTCCACGCCGTGCTGCCTGGGTAATGCTGACAGAATTAGGTTGGTGTATTGGAGACAAGCAGAGTAAAAACTGCTTAGTCAATGACGCTTCATCACGGCGAATTGGCGCTCTACAACCAATGCGACTCAAGCGTCTGTTCTCCATGTCAGGGGCGGCTTGGAGCGGGCGTCTGTCTTAAATCAAGCGGCTCGCTATATAAACGTGTAGAAAAGGTTGTTTCTGGTGACCTTAATATGCAGAACGGACCCATTCACGACAATTTGGGTTGGGCACCCAAATTAACATTTGGGTTAACACCCTAACCCCGGAAAAAAACTAATATGTTAAATTTGGTTATCAGAAAGAGAAAAACAGACCCGGATACAACAACAGAATTTTACCTGGACGTGAAAAAGGACCAGACAACCGAATCGGAACGTGGAACGTGCGCAGCCTGAGCACTCCTGATGCTCTTATAAGTCTAGAAACAGAGGCTGAGAGGTATTGGATGGATATTATTGCTCTACAAGAAATTAGACAGCCGATAATCGGAAATCAAGATTTGGATAGTCACTCTCTATACTGTAGTAGTCATCCTTCTGGAAGAGAATTTGGAACTGGCTTTCTTGTTGGTGCACGTATTCAAGAAGCCGTGATGAAATTCATCCCGGTCAGTGAGAGGATCTGCTACCTACGTGTACGCGGTACATATAACAATATTTCTCTTATTGCCGTGCATGCACCAACTGAAGCTAAGACCGTCGACGAGAAGGATAATTTCTACATAGCACTGGAAGAGGTTATGAAACAAACACCAACACGCGACTTCATTATGGTTCTTGGTGACTTTAATGGACATCTTGGAAGAGATAGCTCTTATGGAAATATGGTGGGTCCCAACAGCTTGCATTTGAATTCGAATGATAATGGTGAGAGAATGACTGAGTTTGCATTATCAAATAATTTGAGAATTGCCAGTACGTTCTTTCCGCATCGATCGATTCATAAGCAGACTTGGGTCTCACCGGATGGAAATACTCGAAATCAAATTGATCACGTTCTAGTAACAACACGTTTCTTTTCGAGCGTTCTGGATGTGCGATCCTTTAGAGGTGCATACATTGGAAGTGACCACTTCCTTGTATGTGCAACGATAAGGTTCCACTTCCCAAATCCAGGCCTTCCAAAATTCAATCAACGGAAACGTTTTAACATCTCATCATTAAAGAGCCGAAACAGAAGAGAGATATCAAAAACATATTGCCGAAACATTGGAGAAATCAGAAACCATTAATGGAGACGTCGATAAGTCATGGTATTTGCTCAAAGATGCTGTTTTAAGCGCTGCTGAGGGAATACTTGGACGACCAACCACTCCCAGAAGCCATGGATGGATCAAGCATGCCTTGATGCTATTCAATACAAAAGAGATTGCTCTCTGAATTGTCTACAACGACGCAACACCAGGTCCACGAAGGAGAACTATAAACTGGCAAGACAAGCCGTTACAAAGCTATGTAGACGAACGAAGAGAGAATGGTGGAAGAGACAGTGTGAGGAGATTGAAAGTTTCAATAAGGAACATCAATCGCGTAACTTCTTTCAACAGGTTAAAACCTTAAAGAAGGGCCCTCAAACTAGATCGACTGCTATTCAAAACGAAGATGGGGAGCTACAAAAAGACCTTAAAAATATTTTAGATACTTGGGCCGCTTATTTTGAGAATCTTCTCAACTTAAGTGACCAGCAACAAGTCGGGCGACAAGCAAAGCTTATTCGTGCGTCAAAGGTACATGTAGACAAACCAACCAAAGAGGAATTCAAAACGGCGCTGTCTAAATTAAAACGCAATAAAGCACCTGGTATCGACGATATTACATCCGAAATGATTGTACATGGTGGCGAAACTCTATCCTTAAGATTGTTTGAACTTGTTCAAATGATTTGGAGGACTGAAACCATGTCACAGGACTGAAACACAGCTATGCTGATACCAATCCATGAAAAAGGTAATCGCCTACAATGTGCAAACTACAGAAGAATCGCTCTCCTTTGCACAGCATATAAAATCTTTTCTTACATTTTGCTATTCAAAATCAATCCTTTTGCTGAACAACTGTTTGGAGAATATCAGTGTGGTTTCCGGCGGGGCCGAGGTACCACCGATGCACTTTTCTCGATAAGGATGATTTTGGAAAAGTGTCGAGAGTTCAACATACCTGTGCACCAACTTTTCATTGATTTCAGGCAGGCCTACGACTCTCTCGAACGAGAGACTCTATGGTCTGCTCTGGTGTCAATGGGAATTCCTGGTAAACTGGTATCACTATGCAAAATGACAGTACAGAACTCTCAATGCTGTGTACGAGTAGAGAACGAAATATCAAAGTTTTTTAAAGTCGACTCCGGTTTAAGGCAAAGTGATGCTATCTCTCCTATACTTTTTAATTTAGCCTTGGAATATGTGTGCCGTCAAAAGAAACTACCGACTAATAACAATATCTTGTCAATAAACTCAGTACAGATGATTGCTTACGCTGATGATGTTGTCATCCTCGGCCGAAGTGAAGCTGTTATGAGTGAGACTTTCAAGTCGCTTGAGAGTGGTGCTAGAAAAATTGGTCTGCAAATTAACTACAATAAAACCAAACATATGAATGTTTCAAGGGAGGCTGAGAAGAAAGATTTGATGTGCGGCGATGAACGAATTGAGGGAGTTGAATCTTTTAAATATTTGGGATCAATGCTTGACTCAAACAACAGCATACTTACAGATATAAAAGCTCGAATCGCTGCAGGTAATCGAACTTTCTACTCAATTAAACCTCTCCTTGGATCACCGTATGTATCAACTAACACCAAGCTCAAGTTATACAAGACATTGATTAGACCGGTTGTGGTGTATTGGTCACAAACGTGGACCCTTACACAAAATGACGAATCGCATTTATCTGTATTTGAGCGTAAGATCCTACGCTACATTTTTGGTCCACTTAAGACAGACGATGGAGAGTATAGAACCCGGTATAACTTTGAGATCAGAGACCTTCTTGAGGGTCCTGATATAATAGAATAATAGATTGTATACGTTCTAATAGGATTGCTTGGTTTGGGCATGTTCTACGAGCCGATTCACAGTCTGGAATGATTAAAAAAATGTACGTTAGTACCACAGGGAGTGGGCGACCGCGAGGTAGACCACGACTACAATGGGAGACTGACGTAATAAACGACCTTAAAAAATCGGCTGCCATGGTTATTATGTCGCTGTTGCGTGCGAATGAGCATGAACGCCTTAAAAAAAAAAAAAAAAAAAAAAAAAAAAAAAAATGTTTTATGCAATATTTTATTTTTCAAGGAAAAGCTTACGATGTGAGCGAGGCACGGGCAAGCATTACGCAATTCCGAGAGAATGAAATTCATTAAACACGAACCCAATACAACGTTTTATCCTTCCGATAGAATAATATTTATTAATTTAAAATGAACTATTTTAAAATTTGTTTTTATTGTATTTTTTTTTTAATAATTAATTCCAAACAATTTAATAAATTTGATTCAATTTTGACATCTATTTGCTTGACAATTATTTGCTATTTTGAAAATGAAAAGACCTAGAATGAATGATATTAAATTTTAAAGTAATGAGAAACTTTAAAACAATCTTTTGGAAATTTAATTCAAATTAACCATAGTAGCCTTTGCCCTTTTTAATATTCGAGAGAGGGACATGAGCTTCAGTTTGAATTTATTGTTTTTTATATAATCAGAGCGAAAATCTTTGTTTTTGATTTTTTATAAAATGCAATCAAATTTTTATGAAATACAATCAAATTTTTTTCTTCTTCAAACGTTTTTTCTTCAAACGTCAAATAATAAAGTCATAATTTGACTGAGCTGGCTACGGTAAAATGCAACTTCTCCGCCGACGACAGTTTTACTTTATCTTTTCCCTACATGTAAGGAAAAGTGTTACTAAGATACCGTTAAAATAATAACACACAAAATATAAATTTAAACGTCATTTTTATTTGTTAAAACAATCGAAACTACTCATATTTATAAATCTCGCCTTCTTAAATATTTATTGTACGCATATTTTAAACCTATAACTGAGTATCAAAAAAACAAAAACATGGCACATTTTAAAGCGTTTGAAGAAAAAATAACATATTTTATTTGGAGGAGAAGTAAATTTTCATGGCTTGCCTTCTATTACCCACCTCACTGCTTTCGGCGGGTAAACTCAGGCGCGCCATGAAAAGTCATATTTCTCCACCACGTTCTACCACCACGGGGCGTCGAACGCACACTCCAGATTTTAAATCAGCTTTTACTTCGGTCTGAAAGACCTAAGTATTACATTCATGAGCTCAAAGTGAAATTCTTACCCCCACATTTCTCGAAGTTTTAGGACCTACTGATTCTAAAAAAGCAAAAAAAAATGTATGTCTGCCTGTCGGCCGGCCGACCGTCATTACCTACGCTGCAGGGAAAACCGCTGGAGGGATTTCAAAAAATGTTTTACCTAAAAATAGGTATACTCATGTCCGAAAGGATGCTGTGTTCGATAACTGTCCCGGAAGTGTGGCAAAAAAATCATTATGTGTGTCAAAAATAGCAAATTTTCATATTTTTGGCTTAAAAAACGTTCATTTTAAGTGATTACGAGTAAAAACATTAAATTTGGAGAAATCTTGATGTTAGGGATTGGTATGTGAGATCAAAAACTAGATTATTGCATTATAAGTTTGTCAAAAAAATGTTGTCAAGTGTGTCAAAAGAAAGATTTTTATTTATATTTTAATATATTTCAAACAAACAATAAAATTGTTTGTTTGAAATGAAATTTTATTATTATTATAGAGAATTATGGCATTATACGTTTGTCAAAAAAAATGTTGTCAAGTGTGTCAAAAGAAAGGTTTTTATTTATTTTTTTGTTTGTATGACATGAAATTTTATTATTATTATAGGGAATTATAGTATTATAAGTTTGTCAAAAAAATAATGTCAAGTGTGTCAAAAAATGATTTCATTTATTTTTTTAGCCAATTTTTTTGAAAAAAATGTAGCTGTTTTTATGACGTAAATGTAATTTAAAATGAAATTGGACATGGAAATTTTTGAATTTGTTATAGTTTTTGAAACATTTTTGGAATTTTGAAAAAGTTTGTATTTTTGATTTTGTAATAATTTTTGCAATATTTTTAGAATTTTGGAAATAGTTTTAATTTTTGATTTTGTAAGAATTTTTTGATTATTTTTAGAATTTTGAAAAAATTTTAATTTTATGTTATTATAATTTTTGGAATTTTGTAAAAATTTTCAATTTTTGATTTTGTAATAATTTTTGAAATATTTTTAGAATTTCGGAAAAGTTTGAATTTTTAAGAATTTTTGGATTATTATTGGAATTTTGAAAAAGTTTAAATATTTGATTTCATTCTAATTTTTGGAATACTTTTGGAATTTTGAAAAAAGTTTCAATTTTTGATTTTGTTATAATTTTTGGAATATTTTTAGAATATTGGAAAAGTTTAAATTTTTAAGAATTTTTGGAATATTATCGGTATTTAGAAAAAGTTTAAATATTTGATTTTATTCTAATTTTTGGAATATTTTTGGAATTTTGGAAAAAGTTTGATTTTATTTAATTTAGCAATATTTTTGGAATTTTGATTATAATTTTCCGGCAACGTATTGATGTTTCGTGTTAGTTTTGTAATAAATTTTTAAACAGAGATAAAAAATACTTGTACTTTAACAAAGAGTTATGTCGCTGCCCAAAACTAAAAACCATGTCCTCATAAAAGTTTTTTGCTGAAAACTATATCAAAATCCTTAACCCAGACCGAAGTCTTGATATCTCAGAGCTGTGAGATTTCAGCCCCTCCATATTTATTATTTGGTTTGATTGAATGACATGGTACACTTCATCTATTCGAATGTTACTGTGGTTTATAGTAGTAACTTCCACCATAATATAAAGATGGCAAGCAGGTTTAAACTTGCTTAAATATTAAATGTTTGTGATTAAGTTAGCTTTAGATGTTAAAACATTTATGTGTATAATATTGTATTTAAACCAACAAATTTCCACGTTAAATACATCTCCACAAATGCATTATCACGTATTCAAAAATATTGGGTTTTTTAAGTTCCAATTCGTAAAAAACTTTAAATTATGTAGTGAAATTCATTAAAACAAAATAGTAAAGTATATATTCAATGTATATCTATAACAAGCTGTGATCAAAAAGCAAGTACGAATAGGAATTATCTGACTTTTTACTAAATTTATATTGTTAAATACCGAAATACTTATATAATAATATTTTATTTTAAAATAATCATAAACCTTGAAAATAAATTAAATGAATTTGGTTTTATTTATTCATTATTTCGTTTGTTGTAAATGCATCTATCCATACGTAATTATAAAAAAAATCGTTTAATTTTACATTAGTACCGGCCGGTATATTTTTAATGACCAAGATTTTATTCAGAAAAAAAAAATGATTGGTCATATGAAAAATTATAGTTTTAATTAGAATCGGAAGTATGAATTTTTAGTTTATATAGTGTGATGTAATATAATGTGGTTATTCTCGTTTAAAAAATTGCATATCTAGGTAATAGTAGAAAGTAAAATTTTTTAAATTAATATGTATGAAATTAAAATAACTAGTATACGGTTTACCTAGTCAAACGGAAGTGTCTAACTTATATGCTCTTCTAGTGCAGCAGTAGTATTTGAATTTTTATAGATTGGATAGTCTGAAAGATATAAAAAAAAAAACTGAATTTAAGGGTTGGGTATTGTAAAACCGTGTAAACGTTTCTCTTTGTTTAGCTATATATGTCGGTGTTAATCCCAAATACTAAACTAACTTTATTCATCGAGAACAATTGTTCTTTACGTTCGAAGTGCATATTACTTCTAGAAATTTATTTTAAAATAAATTAAAACTTTTTGTTATGAAGTTTATTTATATATAATAAAAAAAAAATATCGTAGCGTAACCTACCATATGAATAATAATCATCTTACTTTATTTCTTCTGCTTCGTTTTTCTTTTATTGTTTTAAAAATAAAGAATATATTATGTGTAACAGAAAAAACTATAATTATTTTCACATACCGACCGACCTTGAATTACATATACATGTTACATCATTTCAATTTAATGGATTTTTGTTTTAGTCATTTATTCCTTAGAATGCTTTAGAACTGTATATTTAATAGTTGATTTTGAGCTGAAAATATAGTTCTCTGGAAATATAGTGTGCTCATATTTTTAGATATTCGTAATTTAAAAAACTTATTGTCATCAAAATACAACAAAAATAATTTTACCAGAGCTAACAAAACAAATGTTGGTATGCAGTGTTGTTGTGAATCTTGCAAAAACTATGTATGTTCATATAGTATTTTTTTTTTTCAAAATCATTTTGTTCAATAACTCCAGAATATTAATTACAGTTTTTTTCGTACAGATTCAGAAATGTTGTGCTACAAAATTTGTTACGTCACAAATCGAGGGGATGTCCCACACTCTGAGAACGTCTTAAGCCGGGATAACCACTAGAATACGATAATGGTAATGTTGTTAAGCTATGCAGTTTAATATCAAAAAAAATTTAGTAAACGAAACCTTTAAAAAAAAAGTATTAAAATTTGTTAAGGTTAACTACTCTCCACTCCACTCCCTTTATATAGTTGATCAAAATCGCTAATTAATGCGTAATGTTTTTTGAAATTTCAATTAACCAGGTGCTCAGAAGACGACTCCTCTCAAACTTTTCCCACTTAGTTTAATAGACCTCAATACACTCTACAACTAAAGAAATAAATATTAATTATCAAAAATGCATACAGATATTGAGCTTTTGAAAAACTCTTAGCTCGCATTATATGGAAATTCAATGAAATACATTTTTAAAATTTAAGAACTATTCAATCTTAAATTTCGAATCGCACTTATTGATGAGATTACAACTGAGTATAAATCGTCGCCTTAATAATGAAACAACGTATGCTATTTATACGTTGTTTTTATATTATAGGTGCGCTGCATTCCCCATAAGGGTATCTTTGAATTGGCGTTTTTACATTTTCGAATTATTTTATGACTGGGGGTAAGAATTAATAAATTATAAATTAACGTCCATGCAAATGCATGCGCACATCAAACTTTAAACTCAAATATCTCGAAACTATACTTTTGCGTATACGTCATTTCATTATTAAAGCGACGAAATATTACCGAATGAATCATATCACTTAAACTAATGTTGAATAAATAATCAAAAAAAAAGTCAGATGACAAACCTGCTAACGTCAATGAAATTGATCGAGTAACTAAGTAGTGCCTAAATTTGTTTTTTACTTTATAATATTTGTTTAATAATTAAAAATTTGTTTTTTGAATATTTAAAAACAATAAAACTACCGCAAGCTTCATTCTTAAAAAATAAAATAATTTTTTTTTGCTTATTTAAATTAAAAATTAAATAAAACGTATTTAATGCATTTTGTATTACCTTCTTCTTTTGTATTTTAATTTAGCAGCTAATTTATGACAAATTTTTAGAAATGAAAACACGTTTGTTCGTTTCTAATGCCGAGTACTCCAGATCCGTAAATGTAAGAGAAAACTATCCATGCTGTAAACGAAATTCAGCAATCACAACATGTAAACCAAAACACATGGTTTTATTAAATAAACGACGTTTACTGATTCACAACAAACTTTTAAGGGTAGTTGTCCATGGCTGCTCTTTGTCCACTCCATTTCGTTCAGTTCTTGCTGGAAACTAGCACGCGCTCTGAGATTTTCAGCTCACCATCACAATTGAGGAAAGCTGGATCACAAAAGGTGTTTGCATTTCCATAGGTATTATCTGAAGCATCTATGTCCAGACAGTCCGACCCAAGCCTGTAAATTTGATATTAATTCAAACGTCCACTGACCATGTTCTCCTATCTTTCCTCCCATGCTTTGCAAACTCCACCTACGTTTTTTTATCGCCCGCATACACCAAGTAGCTGTTAAATTTAAGTCTGTGATCCAGAAGTACTCCGAGATATTTGAGATGTGGTGTTGAGATCAATTTTTTTGTTCATCAACTTGTATTTCTATGTTTTTTGTACCACCTTACGACTACTTATAAGCTCTACTTCAGTTTTATGACCGGCTAGCTGCAGTTCAGCGGTATTGAAGCATGTTTTATCGTAGATGTTAATTACAATTATTGACCGTGTCTGTCAGCGTTTTAGCAACGACGACTATCTCAATGTTATCAGTCTTACCGACTATAGAGGTCTCATATTTTCTAGAGCTTCATGAATCCGGCTCGAGTTTGCAGTGTTAAACGCAGTTTTTTACATCTAATGTCGCAACAGCGAGGTACTGTTTTTCCCATCTATATTCAACTTTCCTCCGCCATCGCATTACTAGCTATATCGCATACTACCGTCTACAGTTGATCTTGCCTTTCTAAAACCAAATTGAAGATCAGATAGCACAGGTGTTTCTTCAGTATATCGCTCAATTCGAGAATATTTTAATAACAATATTTGGAATACAAACTAATGCATGGGCACTACTTGTTTTTAAGAGAAATTTTTTTTAAAGTTGGACACTTTTGTTGTTTGATGTCTTCGATTTCCCTCAAATTTTCAGGATATATTAATAGTACTGTGATAAGAAAAAGTGCAGTTTACCACCTCTTAAATGTGGCGCATTTGACTTTGAATAGAGGTCAAAGTTTAAGATCACGAATAAATCATATAAATTATATAATCTTTTTCTTCATAAAACCATGAGTCACCGATGACATTTTTTTTAATATGGATTCTACTTGATACTAGGTAGATGTTAGCATAAATGATTTGGTGGCTTACTCATGGCTTTGAGGGCCAAAGTCATTCGAAAATGATGTTTTCGTTGCTTTTTTGTCTTGTTTTCAGTAAATAGCTACTGAACCCATGAGTGCTCCACAGCAAAAACTATTGATTTAATTACACAACATATAAAAGTACTTAGAAAAATTTAAAATAGCTTGAGCTACTCTTGGTTTGAGGAGCTAAACGGTCTCAAAGTTGAGAATTTTTCAAAAAAGGTCAAATTTCAAGGTCAATAACTCTAGAAGTCATCAGTCAAAAAGTTTGAAACATAGCTGTAATTAGTTTTCATATTGTGTAATTTAAGGTCCAGGCTTAAACCTCGTGGGTGAAGTGTTTGTTTTTTAAATACATGCTTTTTTTCAAACGTCCAATATGCGTTTTACAAAATGTATCCTTATGCACATCTTACATATTTTTCAGGCTATTTTTGATTTTATAATGATTATAAATTAATTTTTTATTAGGGTTATAATCGATTGAGTAAAAAATTACAAAACCGCAATACTCCTCCTTAAGAACACCTGGATTTTTTTTTATATATTAGTGATAAAAGGAGCAAGTATATGATTGGATGGACAATGAAGAAAGGTTTAATTTATTTACGAGTAGGTAAATAGGTCTGGTCTGGTCGAAAGCATAGGTCTGGTCGGTAAACCAGGTCGGTAAACCAACTGATCATTTAGTGTTTTCTTGCCATGCTTAAGTTCTAGTAAGAACTAACCATTAGCTGCCCCCGAATTCTTTTGACATTATCAACATGTTCTTTGAGTTTTAAGTTTACTTTAATTGATTTGAAAATATCAGCATTTCCTATCAAATTTTTGCAATAATAATTACATCAGGACGTGCTCCCGGTTCCTCTTTCTAGTTCCCTTTGTGGCTTGCTTTGCCGGCGCTTTTTGGGTTTTCTAGAAGCTGCCTTTTTTTGTTTCAGGCTTTTGTACTGTGTGTATGTCTTCTGAATTCGAATTTGCCCCATATGGATTTCAGCACTCTTCTCTTTGGTTTGAGCATGTTAACCGTATATTCTTTTGTTTTTTGGAGTTCGGGATATTGAACTCTTGGGTGTTATTTCTTTTGCGCCATTTTGTGGTTTCATGAACTTTCTGTGCAGATGGAGGAGACGTCTGCGATTCTTGGCTTTTGCCTTTGGGAGTTCTTTGCTGTTTACGACTACTTTCACTATTCGCTGTCTTGTATATCTTTATCAGTTGAATTGCCAGCTCTCTAATTGTGGTTATGAATTGATAATCAGCCACCCCCTATCATATGTTTAGTTCCATAATCTTGCTATATCTATAAATGATTGTAGTAATATTATACAATAATAAGCCTTGAATTAAAAGCTCCACCACTAAAAAAAATAAATTGCTTGTTGCAATCAATATTCACGTTGAAATCATACAATAAAATGATTACCAGTTTTTTTAAATTTTGTATCATTAATTAAGTTTTTTTTTAATTTCAGGTAAGTTCACAATCAAAGATTTTATCAAATGCGTTGGATTGGAAATTGGAAAAATAAATTAGACCGTGATAGGTGAGAGTAATATATAAACTTGTTATAAAGTGGAATTACAATTTCTATTGAACCAAGATACACCAAGTATTTAACATCGTGGTTGTTTCCCAACAGCGAAATTCTGCAAATAATATTCCTTAACAAGAACATTCAGTAGCTTCAAAAACCCTAACAATTGATTGTATAAATTTTCAGTATAAATACAGTGTCCAAAATAATACACAAAATATTTCTATTAAATAACACATCAAATATTATTCACAATAAAAAAATAATTTTGCTTCTATCTACACGGTTTTAAGTTTCACAATACAACATTTTTGCTACAATTAATTCATTCTATCTAAAAACACCTGCTTAAATAATATTCCGTTAAATCTAAAAATCAAACTATTCCGATCGTATTCTGATCTATTCCGATCGTATTTTAAAATTCTTTTATCCAGAATATTCCTTAAAACAAAATAACAAATAACGTTTATATGATCTCGTTGTCATTTTTCTAGAAGAGAAATTGAATACAACAACAAATCCTTCTTAGACATCAAATAATGCATTCTATTTTTTATAATCAGTCTCTTGATGTCATCATCATTATGAATTTGCTTTCTTAATTTTATACAGGTTGTTTCATTCATGCTAAACTTAATTGAACTTTTATTGTATTTCAATACAATTTTGTTAAAACCGTACCAATATGTTGGTACCTATGTAATATATTGTTTATTGTAACTACACCAAGAGCCAACGTCAAACAGAATTAACTTTAATTTTAAAAAAAAAAATATATATTGACGCGAATATCAAAAAATCTTTTCAAAAATTTTGTTTTTCAATACTTTAATACAAAACATAAAACTTAAAACAATTTTAATAATTTCGCATTGATGATTAATTAGATAATAGAATAACCAGAAATAAAACGAAAAAAAAATACACAGATGATCATTCCATCACATTTATAAATATAAAATATTATTGCTTGGCAATATTATTGTCATACATCTTATAAATATAAATAAACTCACAGACTAATAAAAAAATTGTTTTCTGTAAGTGTCAAATAACGTTTATGTGTGTCTGTTTTTACAAACTAGTTGGTTTCTTTTAAAAGCCACGGAAAAATATTTGAGCTGCAATATTTCTAGATATTATTGTACTGCTATATAATATCGAAAAACAATACCATGGCAGATAGTTACATATTGAGTTAAATGCAATTAAAAATGGTTGTGTAAACTTGTAGTTTTCATGTAAATATATTTACTATGTTTTATGTTATCCAAAAATACTTTACCTGATATACCTGATCTATCTAGTAGCTAAAGTTTTGTTCCTTAAACTTGCAGTTTTTACCTCAGCTACGATTAAAACTTTTTTGAATTTTACTATAACCGCTCTCAGATCTTAACGACAATATACGCACAAATCACATGTAAGGCTTATGTATGTTTAAAATATTTTGAATGAGCTCTGTGGAAACTAAAAACTACCCAAAATGGTATTTCAAAAATTTTGTTGCTGCACTACTTCATTCTTTAGGTCAATTGAACAAAGTTACTTTCATTCCAATTAATTTCATTCTATTCTTATTTTCTGTCTGAGTCAGCATTCATTAGTTTCTTAGTTTTATTGTGTCCAAAGAGGACTTTTCTTCGTTGCTTTTGATTGGTGACTTTTTAGCCAACACAATTCATATTTTAATTATCTGTTAAGTTTTTTTATACTTGACGAGCAATCGCATCTCTAAGGCATTTCACTTAATTATTAAATTAAATATATTAACATCATCAGAAATATATGCTTATCTTGTTTCAATTTTAGTTACATAAATAACTTTTTAATCGATATTGTTTCTCGGGTCAACACCGCTCGTTACAGTATCTCTTTTTAGCTATTCTATCGTTTTCAACGATTATTTGGTCAACAAAAAAATTGTTAAGCGTTATTACGTGATAGTATTATCTCCGTCTGAAAAGCAAGTTGAATCATACAGAAACTATAAATAGCTTACTTTTCATAATCCAAATCGCTTGTTACTATTAGTATTCCAATGCATTGCATGTCTAAAATGCTACCGGAAAAATACAAGTAAACAAAAATGGTTTACGATTTTTTACCAAGATTGAATGGTGTTAAAAATTTGCCATGGACACTGAGCTAATCCGTTATGAAAAAACTTAGAGATTCATAAACTATTCACGATGCAAGGTTATTCCAATTTGAAACATTGAGACACGTTGAGCTTCTAAACCTCTTTTGATTAAAAGATTATTGCTTTTATGTCTACCAGGTGAACTGTCCGCGTCAGTTGATCAGATATTTTCCGTCGCCCCGAATGGAGCCGTCTTAACAGTATTTTCAAAGAACCATATGATAAGATCATTAAACTTAAAGGAATCAATATCACTACAGGAGAGTTCTTCAAAAAGCCCCTGTTAAAAACTGACCTTGAAAAGAAAGGACCAATAGACACCTCAAAAACTTTTCGATGATGGTATATTTCTAGCATCTGTTTATATGTTGACCAAAATTATTAGAAGAAAACCAGACCATGAAAGAGGATAAAAAATTGATTATTGATTGTTGTATTTTTTTTCAGCGACAATTTTGTAATGTGTGTGTTTGGTATGATAGTTTGAGATCGTAGATTTGATTGTTAGGATTTTTAATATATATTGTTTGTGAATGAAAGAGGATAAAAAATTGATTATTGATTGTTGTATTTTTTTTCAGCGACAATTTTGTAATGTGTGTGTTTGGTATGATAGTTTGAGATCGTAAATTTGATTGTTAGAATTTTTAATACTAGGAGGGCCCGGCGTGCTTCGCTACGATTATAAATAAAGTTTTTTCGTAGACATTTTGTTGACGTAGAAGCAATGATTTCAGAAAGTGGTTATGAGAAATGCTAGCATATAATTTTTAATTTTTCTTTTTAAATATATGAATGAAAAATAAAATGTAAAAATATATGAAAAATTAGCGATCAAATAAGTTAGAGATCAAATAAGCTTACTTGAAACCTTATTTGATCGCTAATTTTTCATATATCCGAACTGATCAGCTAGAGTTCTGATTATTTTTCATTTATATATTTAAAAAGAAAAATTAAAAATTATATGCTAGCATTTCTCATAACCACTTTCTGAAATCATTGCTTCTACGTCAACAAAATGTCTACGCAAAAACTTTATTTATAAGCGTAGCGAAGCACGCCGGGCCCTCCTAGTTTATTATAAATTATAAAGTTAGAAATCAACAAAATAGCATTCAAAATTCATATTCTTTTTTTAATGGTTACTTTGATTTAAAATTCTTGTAAAGTTACAGTTTTGTAAAATACCATGAAACTACAATTTCTTTTTTTGCGTAAATGATTTTACACTAGTGGAAAAAACCCTTTTCACAGGAGATTAAGCCTGCATGAAAATATGGACTTTTCATCTGCTATCGTAGAAAAATATTTTTTCGGCAAACAGCAGTAATTTTTAACTTTACAGTCGCTTGGGCGAAGGCTAAAGTCTTACTTTTTTAACATATAATCAAAGCGGCTGGACGCCATTTTTTCATTTTTTTACAGCGGCAGTAAAGTAACTTTCATATTTTACAGCGGGCGAAAAAATGTCCCCATTTCTTTCCATTATTTTACGGCGGCAGCAAAAGTAACATAACATGAGATTATGAATTTGTTCAAAACAAGTAACCTTTGACTAAAATATTTGTTATTTTTTCAAACAAATAGTATAACTATGACAACAAAAAATAACAAATATTTTGATTGGATTATGAAATTTTGAGTTGAAAGTTGCTTTGATAAAAAATTTCCTGTATACAAATTTAAATGTTTTTCACTTTTTGGACGTAATTATGACGATAATAAATAATATTTATAAAAATATTGATGCATTAATTTCGTATTTAAAAAAAACTAAACGTTTGCCGAAAAAATAGTGTATTTAATTCGGTACTAAAGTGACTTTTTGTGTTTCGTCTATAATTGTCGGCCTCCCTACGGTCGGCCACCAAACTATAGACACAACACAAAAAGTAGCAGCATTTAAAAATATAGTATTATGCTATTTGTGGTATAAACGCTCAGAATAATGCATTGTTGAAGCAGTTGGATGCTTAGATCCTGAGAATGTTGAAACATATAAACAACTACCTTTTTCAAGAAGGGCTTTTACTGATAGACAAAAGAATCATGCATATTTTTCGTTAGATGAATTTACTGATAGAACTGTCTCGGCTCAGGTATTTTATTTTATTCGTGCTATATCTGAAGATTTCCAATGTTATATGAGGAACTACTCGAGATGGGTACGCTTACTGTAAGAACACGTGGAATAGATATCTATGATAACTTTCAACAAATATATTGTGAAGCAGTACTAAATCTGGATAATCTGGGGAGTGTGTGCACCTCCACGGTAGGCAAAAAAAGAATGATTTGTTTCATTGTTATAAAAAAACAATTCAAATTTTTAAACAATAATTTCTTTTTATTGTATATTCACTAACAAAATCTTTGTGCATAATCTACTACATTAATCAATATAGAAACAAATTTTTGTACTTGTAAATTTTATCCGAGAAAATGCAACACCACATCGCCAATTTCGAAGCTTGCTTATATTAGATAAAGAAACATGCAGTGTAGATTTGTAGTATCATTATAAGGTGTGCTGGCTATCAAAAAAAATGGTTTTTGTTAAAGTTTTATCATTGCGAGAACAAATCGTGAAATCGTGAATTGAATTTTGCAGAAATTCTGCATTTTTATGTGATATTATGATAATGCAGAACGATTTAAATATTTCTTTCCAAGGTAAATTTATGACATATTTATGATATGTGACTAACAATCCATGCATTTCAAAAAAAAATTATTATTTTTTAAAACTATTTTATCTCGATCGGAAATTTCCCGCAATTAGCAAATTAGATGAACAGAAACCATATATATTTCATAACTGTTTTGGACTCATTAATGGAAGAATATACGGAACGTTTTTCTGGTTTTGAAGAACATACTCTTACAATAAAACTAGAATGTGAACCACATCTAGTTGATGTGGCTCAAATGCTAATGTCATTGTTTGCACCGAGTTAACTACAGATGTAGTTATTTGAGTTATGTGAAGATAATATTATAAAATCTCTTTTTTGATGCAAGGAAAGTCCCGATTTAAATACGGGAAAATGCAATTGAATCCCCATGTTTACGCCAGCATGCTCAACGATTTCTGCCTTGCTTTGGAACTACTTACTGTTGCGAATTAACTTTTTCATTTTTAACCTAAATTAAGATCAACTTAAGGACTCAGATAGCTGATGTTCATTTAGAAGATAAACTGAAGGTACATGTTGCTAAGATGGAACCTGGATATAAAGTTTTTTTATAAAGCTTCTAACACAAAAGTTCCATTAAAATTTTATTTCATAAACTTTGTATGATTTTTCATTGAATATCGAATTAATAAAATAAAATGAATTTGTGAAATTATCATTTATTCATTTATTGTCTTAATTTTTATTTTTCTTGCTCCCAGTAAAATAGCAATATATATTTAAGTAATTTTTTTTGTGTCACAACAACACATAGATACCTTTTAAGACCTATGGCTCACAATAATATGCGTTCTGAGGTGTTGATGGACGTTTTTTTTTAAACTTTTGTGGATTGTTCCGAGACTATTGATTCGGGAAAATCATTCCAATTGTACGATGTACGGACAAAGAAATCTCTCTGCATTCTGTCACTATGGCAGTGAGTGAACTCAACAGTTTGTGTCCTTGCGCAAACCGATTGACGACTAAAATGGGGGGAAAAATATGTTTAAGGCATAACGGAATTTGATTTCATCCGAACACTGCTGGTGAGGATATTTAATGTTAAATTAACAATTCGTTTAATACGCTTTTGAACAGAATCCAAAAGAGCCCATATAGTGACAGATGCAGCACACTAAACTTGATAACGATACCCGGGATAATGCGGCCTGTTTACGATTTGCCAAATTATAATTTTCCTTTAATGGTAAAAAGGTTCCCCATCCCTGGTCTACACTAAAAAATTCCATTACCAATTACATGACCCAGGCATCTAGTCTCTTTGAGGACATACTTCTTCTTATATGTTGAAAGTTAAGCTTCTTTCTTTTATTAAATTTACAACAATTCTCAACAAGAACAGCTTCTCTTCCAAATCGACTGAAACTATCAATTACTCATCCAAATACACAAATACTCTATCATGCAAATGGTATGTAATCACCTTATGCATTAATGTACAAAGAGAGGGGTGTATTGCACAACCCAAAAGTCACAAACGTAAAATGGTAAGTGGACGACCGGGAACCGTAAAGGCTGTTTTATCCTGTGGCTGTTTAGAACACATGCCAAGTGGAATTCGCCAAAAGGCATCTTTTAAACCAATGGAAGAAATATATTTAGTCTGGTCCAACCGACTTAATAATCCATCATGGCAAGCGATACGCATCCTTCACTGCATTCGCGTTCACCTTTCTAGCATCTTCGCATACTCTCAGTCGCGTGAGACCAGGAGCTATGACTTTCTTCTATTACACCAAGTTGTAACATTCTATCAAATTCTTTATAAATTGCCGCTTGGACAGCTGGAGACACCGGGTAGTGCGCCGTTGTTTAACTAATGACACCGACATTAATAACATGAGTAATTAGGTGAGTTCTTCCTACCTAATCCATTTTTGGTTGAGCCAGGAAATTGTTAAATGATACGAGTAAGTCGATTTTCAGTATCGGGATCTAAATCATGCCGATTTAGGTAATTCTAGCTCCAACTCATTTAAAAGTGTTAAATCAGATGTTAAGATGCCACATTATTGAAAATAGTGCTATAGACATTATATACCAATTTTTTTTTCAATCAGTATTTAAGTTATTAAAACTTAAAATACACATCTATTTGAGAGTTCCGGCGCCACTTTATCATATTTTCGTCAAGATCCAATATAATATCTTCTAACATATTGTTCTATAAAAAACACAATTATAAACGCATTTATTGTTTCATGGTTTTTCCAAAGTATTCAATCAAATATGACTACAAGCACAAAATTCGGATAAGTAAATAATTTAGTTACAAGCGCATATCAGTTTGCAAGTTTCGTCAAAGTCTATAAATTAATTTATGATCAAATTAAACCATTGTATTCGGTCATGAATTTAACAGAATTCAATTTTTGGTTTTTGTTTGTCACCTTATTTTGTTTCCATTATAATCGATAAGGAAAATAATAGCTATTTTCGGGTAATTGATTGAAAATCATATGCTTGAAAGTAAGTTTTGTTTGCCGTCAAATTGTTGTCAAGGAAACAATAATGGATGATGATAAGGTGTTTGGATTGTACAAATAAACAAGTAGTAAAACTTATTTAGTTCAAGCTCAAAATGTTTGTACCTTCCCAAAAACAAACATTAGAATTGAAAAAAAAATAACCGTTATCGATCGTACTATAACTTTCAGTTATAGTACGAATTACGTGCATACAAAAAATTAATTTTTCATTAGTAGTCTTTCATGTATTGTTTAACACAAAAACAACAAAATTTTATTGTATAATTCATCCGTATAAAAAATAACGTGCGATTGTATGATAATATTATTGTTTATTTTTGTATAAACTACGAAAGTATAAACATAACATCACACTAATTTAATATATACAATAATCGGCTAATGTATTTGTTTTTTTTTATTTCTATGTAAATAATTTTGTTTCGCGGCCAAGTTCAAGGTAAACCAGTCTGTATTTAAGAAGCGCGACTCAAACTAGCAAAAATTACGGTCTTCGTCGTGAGCATGAGCAAAGATATAACATTTTTTTTTTACAAAAATAATAATAATAATAATGAAAAGGAAATAATAAAAATAACTTAATGTTAATATAAGCACGAGAACATAAATTATTCAAAAGAAATGGAATTAAAAATTAATATGTAAAATGAAAATGAAATTGAAAGAATAAAAGCTGTTTTTTTTTTAATAAAAAATAAAATAATGAATGAATGACATTTGTTTTTTGACGATAAAAAAATTAAACAGCAATATTTTCAATTGGAGGTACATACTCTTGTACTCCTATATCAACTTAATCTTTTGGACCGTAAACGCCGGATCTTGACTGAATTCTATTATCTCCGTTCTCTAAAAACAAATCAGTATTATAAAAATCAAGGATTGTGAAAAAATTCAACTTCTTGTTCCGTTAGTCGGTAGACACTTCTCTCTACGCCTGCATTGTCTCTAATAATCCACTTACCCTTTAATAATCCACTTTCATCTTTGATATATTGCCAAAAGGTATTAATTTTGTGAAGATGTGGTAAAACGTTTCAGTTTTCTGTAATTTGTTTTACAAATTTTAAGTTATCGTCTTTTATCTAAATAATTTCCAGTATTATATTGTAATTTTTGATTTTCTCTAATTCCATAATTGTAATTGCAACCATGATTGGGCCATTATTATTATTTTACCAGATGATAACTTCGGCAAATAAATGGCTGCCATTCATAGACCAGAGAAAATAACCAGCAATGGTTCATACAAGGTTATGTAGCTGTCCCAGTAGCGAACCAATAATTATGACCAGTCTTGCAGTCGAGAATCGATAACTAAATAATAGGAGAAATGTTTTCAAACTATATATTTCTAAAATGAATATTACTCTAGTGAATTTTAACACAATGACATAGATCGACCAATTCATGGTTTCGTAATGGTCCAATTACAATTGCCAAGTAATGTTTACCATTCAAGGTGCAGTGATTGGCCATTCGAAGGTAACTACCCGAGCAGAAATTAGTTAGGGAAAGCCTGAATGCAGTCAGGGCCTGATCAGGGTCAGATAAGGTATGCCCTATTAGGGCAATCTGATGTGGGCCTGTTCCGGACCTGAATTAGAATACCCTTTTAGGGCAAACCTTATTTGGATACATCCGGCCCTGATTTGGTTTTTCGTATCTGACCCCTAGTTTGGCAATCTGTTTAGGGCCTGATACAAAATGCCTTGCTAAGGTTTGCCCTATTTAATTTTATATGGAAAACTTGGTCAGTGCCTGGTCAGTTTATCCTAATCAGGGCCTGATTAGGCAAAAGCGTTACACTCATGATCAGGACCCTATCAAAATAGGGCTAACCTGATCAGGGCCGTATTTGAGCCCTAAGAAATTTCTGCTCGGGTATATACTGGCTCTTTTTATGGAAACCATAGATTGGCCGATGAATTGTTTTAGTACTGGTCCAATAACAATAATCAACTACTTTAACCCATTAATCGGCAAGTGCTAGGCCGTATTTCAGAGTCTGCCAAACCCTATTTGGGATCTTTCGGTTGAGGTTTTTTGACAAATTTCATTGTTGGTTTTTACATCATTTTCGATACCATGGCAACTAGGGATTAGAATTAATGGACACTAACTTTAAAATTTTTATGATCAGGAAAAACCCATTAAGGTAAGGCGTTCCAGAGATGAGAGACTTTGTTGAAAAAATCACATTGAAAAGCAATAGTTCTACACCTTTTTATATGAACCGTAAAAGGATGGGCTACAACATTTGCTCTGGTGTTACGCGATACGTTTGCGTTTGCTGGTTCAGGTAAAATTGATTTAATCTCTGTAGAAGTTCGTTCATTCATAATGTATGTGTAGAAAATTTTCAGATCAGCAACATTTCGTCTGTAAAGAATCAAGCTCATTAGTAAGAGTTGAGTTGCCAATCAGTTTAATAGTTCTGCGCTGAAGAGAATCAAGGAACTTCAAATTACTATAATAATTAGCTTCACTCCATATGTGTGAACTGTACTCCATGCAGGGTATAAATGGTTTGTAAATTAATAGAAGCTGTTCGCTATTAAATAACTTACGACATCGTCCCAAAAAGCTCAATTTTTGAACAGCGTTCTTAGCTAGGTTAAAAATATTAGAGTTCCATTTCAGATTATTTTCAACTTCTACTCCTAGAGTAGACCTCTACAATAGATTCTTTCTCTATACAATATCTTGAGAGTCGAACTTTAATGGAAACGGATTAGGTGTGGATAATCTAGAAAAATGACAAGCCTGTGTTTTGCTCGTATTGAATTCAACACTATTAGCGAGCCCCCAATCCAAAATAGTTTTAAGGTCATGGTTTAATGAGTCTACCAAATTTGATCTACAGTTATTAAGCGCTAGCGGTAAAATATAATTTAGGGGTTTCATGAGACGCATGAAACGTCATATCGTCAGCAAAACTATGGATAGGACTAATTGTTTAATGCAACAAATCGTTAATATAAATAAGAAAGAGAGTTGGTGACAAAGCAGAACCCTGAGGAACTCCTGCATTAGTTGAAAAGACATCCCATGAATTACCATCAACATTGACCCGAAATTTCCGCCCGGAAATAAAGCTTTGTATCCAAGATATAAGTTGCTCATCCAAACTATAAAATCTTAATTTGCAAATAAGATTGTTATGCCAAACTCTATCAAGAGGTTTGGATATATCAAGAGCAACACCAAAAGTCTCACCATGATTTTCAAGCGACTTGTTCCACATATGAGATGACAAAGGAAAGGAAATCTTCCGTCGCTCTCCTTTTTCGAAACCCGTATTGTCTTTCATTAAGTAGTTTGGAAGACTCTTAGAAGCTCATTATATTAAAACTAATGTATTTCTCAAAAATTTTAGAAACAACCGATAAAAGTGAAATGGGTCTGTAATTTGTTGGATTAGTCTTACTACCCTCTTTTGCAACTGGTTGTACGCTTGCTATTTTTCCATATTTCGGGAAATACTCCTTTCTTATGTGACAAATAAAAGATTTTAGTTGTTGTTGTAGTTGTAGCGACGTGTTTGGTGCTAATATCCGGCTCCATGTCCAGGTTCAGGAACTCTGCTACTGCCCTTGGGCGTTACCACAAATCTTCCCTCGTCAAGTTTGTAAATTTTGCAGGACAATTAAATGGGTGGTCCACATCGTGTGGCGTGTCCTCACATGCGGGACACTTGTCAATAATTTAAGGTTCAACTCTGCTCATGTAGTTGTTTAGAATGCGTGACCAACCGGATCTTAGTTGAGCTAGGATGGATCTGGTGCTACGAGGTAGTTGGACCTCTTCGGCAGCTACTTTTGGTGGCTTTCTATTCAAAATACGATTTGGAATATTGTATTTTCAACCGTTTTGGTGTGGAGTGTTTTTAGGCCAGTTCTATATGTACATTCGTCTATGTTACCAGTAATCTGGCTATCTCTGATATCTTGCAGAAAGCATCTTGCTGTCTTCCTTATGTCTCTAAGTGGTTCGATCGTAGTTAAGATGTCATTGCAGGGATGTTGCTCTTTGTGACAGGCCAATAGATATTGTTTGGTTAGCATTTCATTATGTTCACGGACCGGCAATATGTTACTTTCCTCGTGCAAGTGGTCTCGGTGAGCCATCAGGTGACATCCGGTTGCGGTTCGCAAGGCAGCATTTTGTGTAGTTTGCAACTTATTCCAGTGAGTGTTGGCAACTTGGGGGGTCCATACGGGTGCAGCATAATTTAAAAAAGGTCTTCCTATTGCTTTGTATGTTGTTATGATCGTGCTTTTATCTTTGCCCATGAACTTCCCGCTAGTGCTTTTAATGCGTTATTCCTGTTTTTCAATCTTGAGTTTATTTCTTGTGCATGAGCGTTGAATTTAAGCAGTGGGTCGAAAGTTACACCCAACAGTCTCGGATTTTTTACTGTGTGAATAACTATGTTATCTATGCAGATGCTTAGTGTTGAATTTACCTCCTTCGTCCATGTGGTGAAAAGTGTAGATGTAGACTTTTCAGTGGGAAGTTTTAGTTTTCTGCTTTTAAACCAATCATTCAGAATATTAAGGTAGGTATTCAGGATATTTGTGAGTTGTTGCAGGTTATTTCCTGTTGCAAGAACTGTGCAGTCGTCTGCATATGACGTGATGG
Organism: Diogma glabrata; assembly: GCA_963693315.1. Taxonomy (NCBI): domain Eukaryota; kingdom Metazoa; phylum Arthropoda; class Insecta; order Diptera; family Cylindrotomidae; genus Diogma; species Diogma glabrata. The sequence goes on from OY856188.1 coordinate 270,300,733, forward strand.
TTATTCCCTCTGGTGGAGTAGGCAAACTGCTTAGGTAGAGATTGAATAATGACGGTGAGAGAACTCCGGACTTGAGGAACTTCTTGAGGACTTGTCTTAGCACTCTCATTTTGGACTTGCAGCTACGAAACTCAACATATGTTTGGCGACCTCTGAGGTAATTGCACAACCAGCGCTTCATTAAACCTGGCAGATTAGTATTGAAGATGTCATCCAATAGAGCAGCGTGCGACACTGTGTCGAATGCTTTTGACAGGTCAAGTGCAACTAAAACTGTTCTAGCGCATGGTTGTTTTTGATTCAGACCATCACTGATCTGGTTTTGTATTCTGTGTAGCGCGGTGGTTGTACTGTGTGCTCGCCGAAAGCAGCCATGTTGATGTGGCACCAAATTGCAGGATCTTGTCAGCTGAGAGAGCAGAGGTGCTTCGATGAGTTTTGCGACCGATGAAAGGATGGATATTGGTCTGTAAGACTCTCCCTTTTCTTCAGGTTTTCCTGGTTTCAAAATGGGGCTGATTCTGGCCGTTTTCCAGATATTTGGTATCTGAAGCGTATTTAAAGATGTATTAAGTGTAGTAGTGAGGAAGTTCAAACCTTTGGATCCGATGTCTTTGAGCATGATGGCTGAGATGCCGTCGGGTCCTATAGCTTTTGATGGCTTAATTTTCCGTATTGCATTCTCAACCTCTTCTTCTGTAAATATAATATCCTCCAAGTTGTCAGTGTTAAGTTTGCGCATGTGTCTCAACACTGATCTGTTCTCTTTCTCGTGTTTACGCTGCTTTTCTGTAAACTGAATGTTAAATTTGTTTTCGCATATCCTGTGGTTTTCAATGGGGATATCGTCGAAGGAGATCATGCAATTATTTTGTGGTTGTCGAGGATGAGTTAGGCCCTTAATGACCTTCCAAAGACTTTTACTAGTACCCAGGTTTGATTTACTCACTAACTCTCTCCATTTATTTCTTTTATGGTCCGTGACCAATTTGTTAATTTGCTTGTTCAGGTCTGGAATTCTGGAGTCGGCTGGATCTGCTTTACGGATGTCATCTCTTTGATTCGAAAGCACACACGCTTCATGTGGAAAGTTTGGTTTTAGCTTTTGAATTCTGCCAGCTGGAATGTATCGAGCTTTAGCCTTATTACATTTTCTCTGAATTGTTTTTCCCCAGAGAGGGCGTCAAGTGGTAAAAATTGCTTACTGAATTCAATTTCAGTAAAATTTGTAAAGTTTTCCCAGTCGGTTTTGTTAAAATTTATATATGTCTTTTCGGAATTGATTTGATTTATGGAACGGCTTAAGGTGATTATGATCGGCACGTGGTCTGATCCTAATGCAATTTCTGTTCTCCATTCTGCAATTGGCATTAGTGACATAATAGCAAGGGAGATATCTGGAGAAGAGTATGAGTTATTTGTTACCCTTGTTGGTTGTGGTTCGTTGAGGACTCCAAAATTGGAGCCGTCAATTTGATCAGCAATGTTTTCACCTCGTGAATCGGTGTTTAGGTGCTAAAGATTTTAGTGAGGATTGGTGCTAACACCCTAGCAAAGGTTTTCAGAATAATTGGAGGAAAACGATCTGGCCCAGATGCTTTGTTAGTATTAATTTGTAAATGCATTTTCCGAATTATGTTTTTACGAAAAATTATGCGCAACATGTTGTGCGAAACTCTAGGAATTGGCTTAGATAAGAAATTGGGTTCTATTTTGTGTAGAATTTGTAGAGCAATAATTTCCCAGAAGGTTAGCTTTTTCTTTTGGGTCAATGACCGGTATATCTCTATCAATTAGGGGAGGTAAAGACTTACAAAAATTGCCTTGGACAGCCTTAACCGTTTTCATCAGTTTTGTTTCAATTAAACTTTTGAAATGCCTTTTTCTTAATTTTAATTACGTTTTTGCATTTTTTGGAAAACCATAGATCAGTCTTAGGAACGGTTAATCTATTGGGTATAAAACCCCGCATACTTCCAAGAAGAGCCTCCGAAAAATTTTGCGCAGCTATGTTAGGGTCTTGACCTTTAATACAATTACGTTTCCAGGAAAACCGGTTAAAAAAGCTCCAAGACCCTCCCATTTCGCAGCTTTATAGTCCCAAACAAGTTAATTGTTTTGGAATTTGTAAATTTGACTGATTAAGAACACATTGTGATCTGAATCACCTAAAGGTTCTGATACTTTAAATATTACAAGGTAAGGATCATTTGTTAAAAACAAATCAAGTAAGTTACTATTTTCTCCAGGAATGTCAGGCACTCTGGTAGGCTGATCTATAATCTGTATTTAATTATGGTAAAAGCAAATAGCTCAGCCTGTTAACCTATCTCATCAGTAGTGGAACTGTGTATGAGCCATTCTTTATTCTGGAAAATTGAATCGAAATTATTCTTGGAAAATTACAAGAGTCGTAGAACATTTGTTATATGAGATTCTAATTCCAAGGTCATGAGTTCAACTCTCATTTTGGGCGCCATTTAAAATTGCCCGCTTTCAATTTTTAAAGCCGTTTTTTAACCATCTGTAACCAAATAGAAGGAGTGTACATCGTTAGATATACCAATCACAAAATCTTCATTTCATTTTCAAAAATTTTAAACGAATTTGTTTTATTTAAAATATATGATTTTAAACATGAAACTCTATTTTGTATAACCCACGTCCCACTGTTTAAATCATGAATTATTAATTTTTTTCTATTTTGCCTAACAACACCGTGAAGAACTAACTTTATACATTCGTGCTGGTTGAACTAACCGCTATATACGAGCACTTCTTATAGTGCAGCACTATTATTTATAAATATTTTTTCAGTTTATTTTTTTAAGTAATCCAATCCAAGTGTTGGCCATTTGTTCCAATAAAGATTAATGGTCTTTTGGTAGTTTTCTATGAACATATTGACAGAAAATTTTGCATAGCCATCATAGCAAATTTTCATTGCGTTTGTTAATTACAAAGTACAAAGTAAGTAAAATAAGCTAGCTCGTCAGGAGAAACAGTAGTGAGTGAAAAGGTATAAATTGGGTGGGTTAAGTGATAAATTCACATAAGGCAAATTTTAAAATCTTGACGAAGTGGAACTGTTTGTGTTCAACTCATATCTCGTTTCGACTAAAGACTTATCATTTCGACATGGTTCAACTAACATACTCTAGGTAGCAATCAAATTTAGCTTGTTAATATTTATTGAAACTCGTTTTACATATTCACGTTTGTTATTTTTAGTCAAGGGAACAAAAGTCGCCATTCAAAAATATGATAATTACTATTAGGTCAAAAATACACTTAGAGTTAGTTAAACTAATTTTTTAAGTAAATGATAATTTGGGTGAAAGAAAATCGAGGAACATTTTTCGACGTTAAAATTGGTGGTTCCAAAATCGTGATACCAAATCTATCACATTCAATTTCTCAATTTTGATTTGTTTTTCAATGTTTATATTTAATAAATAATATAGAAAATAATTATAATATTAAAATGCCAAAAAATATTAAATGTTTTCTTCATAGATGCTAATTTTTGTGTTAATTTTTATAAAATGAATGAGAATAATTACGAAAGTAATTAAAATTTTTTGAGTTTTTCAATTTATTTAAGTCAAATATTTTATAAAGGATAAGCATTGTTTCCTGTCAAACTTTTCATTATAGACAAATCTATTTTCCATTGATGAAATTTGAAAAAAACTATGTTTGGTTCTAACAAAACACAAATTTTGTTCTTGTAGATTTACAAAAAACTAGCAATGATTGTACAATTTTGAATCAAATGAAAAAGTTACGTACGGCTATGGAAAGAAATTTCGGTTTCTCAGAGAGTTAAACCAACAAAAAAATACGATTTGACAGATGTGACAGATTATTTCATGGTGCAACTATAAGAAAATTTATTTCTATAGAACCAATGCTATAATAAATAATTTGACGCCAAGCTTATAATATGCTTAATAAATGATTGTTATGTAAGATAACTAAAGTCTTTATTTACATATTTAATACACTGACATAAATTAAATCAAACAAAATAATGCTTTTATTTAAACAAAAAGAATTCAGCAAAAACATGTTAAAAAAATTAACAAAAAACAAAATTACAATAAAAACGTAGTTCAGGAGTTTTGTTAAACAAAAATAAAAAATCAATTCCAATTTATTTAATTATTTAAAACAATTCTCTAAATATGTTATTCCCTCATATTTTTTTTTTTAAATTATCATCATAAATGAATAATTTAGAAAGTTCAATAAAAATAATAGGCGTAATTTTTAGTAGTTTACAAAACGGTAGAGGTAAGTTGGTAGAAAGCTGATTTCTTATCTGTTTTGACCAACAAAATATTTGTGAATAAAATCACAGAAACTATAGAAGGTGATGGTGTGAGATCACAGAATCAATATTTCTGATCCTAAATATTTAAAGAATTTCACTTTCCATAATAATAGTATGTATTATCATACTGTTTTATAACCTATAGATTAATGCACTTAACCTATTGTCTAATGAAAATTTTCCTATAGAAATTTATCATTATTCAATTAGTATGACAAATTGTTTTCATTGTATTAAAATTATTTTTCAAATTAGAATCACAATGGCTTTGCTACGTTTTGTTCAAAAATCAAATTTTAAGTTAAATTCTTTTATTTCTTTTAGTTGAATTTGGTTGATTGTATGGAATGGGGTTTTTTTATCATCGGGTTTTTTTTAATCAGAAATTTAACTTCTCAATTAAAACAATAAAGATTTATTATTTTAATTGTTGAAAACGTTTCTATTTTATATACATAATACACAATTCTTTGTCAGAGAATAAAGTAGTTTAATCAATTCGTATTTAATGTATTTTATTCTCTCGCAAATTAAAAATTCTCGCTCGTGCCTCGCTCGAATTTTAAAGTTTTGCTTAAGAATAAACTAATACATTAAACGCTTATTGGTTAAAATACTATTATATTTTTTTCTTTTTCTTTGGATTTTTAAACTCATAGATCACTTTATGTACTGATATCATTTATGACGTATTTGAACAAAATATACTCGACTGATCTAATTCCAATCGATAAAAGCTTTCCTATTAATTTAACTTCAATTCTATAATTTTTTGATAATTAAAATTAAATAAACTATAAATTTTACTAATTTGAATTAAACTAAATATTTTTCAGGCAAATTTTCACGAACCGACTAACAAAACCTGTACAAGATATATATGTCAAAAAACACTAACGAAAGTGTTACACAAAACAAATGAGAGAAAAGAACCATCGAGCTTAAGAATTATTTCGATAAGACAAGAATTATTTCGATAGCATAGAATCGGTAAAGTACTAATTCACTGCAGATACCAGACATTATTTCAGGGACAATTGATTCGTAACAGAACTTATAATTTTATTTTAACTAAGCGTTCTTTTTGCTCCTTAAAATTTTATTAATAATTTCAAATTTATTTAATTTTTATTTCGTTCTTACTCTTAAGAGTGAAATTTAAACATGTATTGCATTCCTTTTGTTAATTTATAATTAATTTAATTTATTTTTAGTTTTAAAGTGAAGAAAATGCAACCAACACACTGAAATAACTTGTAACTTACAGCTTCACCTGCATTTTTATACATAAAAAACTTGGAAAGTAACTTGTAAGGCGTTTTTTTTTATTTTTGTATCCTGCATTAACAACTAGTCATAGAAATATAACAGTTGATAAATTTTTATGCTGAAACCACGACAAAATCGCACAAAATAAATATAATGGATACATATCCACTTCGAGAATAAAAAACATGTGTTGCGTTTGACAGTTTGATACACACATATACAAAAAAAAAATTAAATTTTTTTTTTAACTACTAACTTGAGAAATCTTCATTATTTACTCGAATCAATGAGAAATAATTTTTTTCTACTTCAAGCTACGAAAATATCATTTTTTAACGACTGTCAAAATAATGTTTTCTATCTATCATTTTAAAACAGAAAGTTGGCTTTTGCTGTTTAGCGTGCATTTTTTAATTTTTTCTGCTCTAATGCAGAAAGTAAGACAAAAGACATAATAGACAAAGACATAATATTAAATAATTTATAACATATTATGAATTATTTTTTATTTAAAAATAGATAATTTATTAATTTAAATTTTTAGCTTGACGTTCGTTCGATATGTTTTTTAAACAAAAACTAAATAATATAAATGCCTCCTTAGCAACGCATGTCTTACTTAAAAAAATATTGTTTTTTAAAAATTAAAATTATGATTTAAGCTTTTTTAATAATAAACAAATATGTCGGCAGCCGTTAAAAAATAGTATGTATACTTTGAGCAGAAAGTAACATTGCTGCTCTGACATGATTGCTGGTTTCGGCTACGCCTCAACCAGCAACTTTCATGCACGAGCAGCAATGTCGTACTTTCTGCTCTTAATATACAATGTACTATTTAATATATAGTAAAACCTATGTGAAAGGGAAACTTTTTCTAAGTAGTGACTGAAAATGTTTTCAGTCACTAGGACTGAAAGTAAATAAGTTTCGGGGGTCGCCTACAGGTGGCGGTTATTTAAAGAATTGAATATTTGAGATTGAATTTGAATTACTGTTTCTGTTGTTGTTTCGGTTGCTGTGTTTATTTCTGTAAATATCGCAGTATTTTGAAGGGATTGAATATTTTGAATATTTTGATCGAATCGAATCGAAACTAGTCATTATATCAATTGTGTGTAATTAATTAATTAAACTAATAATGAGTGTGTTTTTTTCTATATCGGAGAAATCGGGGTGACAAAATAAAATTTGTATCAGATATATCGTATAATTTTTTCCTCCGATAATTAACTGTCAGATATAAAATATATTCTCTGAGTTCTTTCAGCCAAAAAAAATAAAAAAAAATTATTAAATAAAAAAATAAATTTTATTAAAAAATTTATTTTTATTTGTTTTTAATTGAAACTTTACCTGCAATTTTTTAAATTTATACTTTAAACGATGACTTCCAGTCGGTAAAAAAAACATATCTGTAATATCTGTAAAAGTTTTTAGAGAAAATATATGAACTATTTTCATTATTCATATTGTCAAATTCATCTACTAAAAACTTACAAAACGACATATCTAAATTTGACTGTTTAAAATAAAACAAAATTGTATTTATATATAGCATTTTTACCAGTGTAAATAATGTTATTATTGTGTTCGCCTGTTATTTATTCCATCTGTAGGCGAACACAATAATAACATTATTTTACACTGGTAAAAATGCTATATATAAATACAATCTTGTTTATTTTTACACAGTCAAATTTAGATATGTCGTTTTGTAAGTTTTTAATAGATGAATTTGTAAATATTATCATTATATTTACAAGCGTAGAAAATATAGCGTTTTCTACGCGTGGTAAAAACGTTTTTGCGTTCCTGAACTTATACAAACCGTTCAGTCACGCAAAAAGAAACGTTTTCACCACTTGTATAAAAATCTACTATTCTCATCCTAGGTCATTAATAATAACAAAAAATTTCCTAGGTTAATAATGACAAATTTTCTTTTATTTTTAATTGAAATTAACAAAAAACACAAACAAATAATAATTCCATTTCGTTGTTTCGTTTTATTTGTATGAAACTAAACTTCCAGACTACTTGATATTTTAAGATATTTAAAAAATGAAATGGAAAATGACTAATATCAAAATCTAATCAAAGCAAATATAATAATTAGTGTTAGTAGTCAAAAAAATTCTATATATACCTCGGTTGAGAAGACTAATATAGACCTCGAACATTATATCCCTCGGCACTACGCGCCTCAGGATCTAAAAGTTCGCGGTAATAGCTTACTTCTCAATAATAGCTTACTTCTCAACCTTGTTATATAATGTACTATTGTTTGCCGTCTTGGTTTATTTATTTTATATTAACTTTGAGTTTCTATGAAAAGCATTTGTAATAATGGTTTCTTAACATTAATATTTAATCGAAAACTCAAACAAATATTATATATTAGAATGCATAGTTTGAATAATGACTAATCAGAATATATGATTATCAAAAAACCGTGCTACTGTAGATTTAATAGAAATAATTAAGTAATATCATTTCAAATGTTATGATTGTAATTAGTTATATATTTAAATATTATTTTGAGTAGCACCGCATGTTAGCATTCCATAGGATAAACAATTGAATGCAAGTTGGTTGATAATAAAGTTCCACTCATGCTTTTCACGCTATAAAATGTTTTAAATAGGAATATAGGAATAAAACTCGACTAATACAAATAAACATTAGCCAGGAAAAAAGATAGAAAGACTAAGTGAGAGAAGAGAAACACAGAGAAAGAGATAGATAGATAGATAGAGAGAGAGAGAGAGAGAGAGAGAGGGAGGGAGAGAGAGAGAGAGAGAGAGAGAGAGAGAGAGAGAGAGAGAGAGAGAGAGAGAGAGAGAGAGAGAGAGAGAGAGAGAGAGAGTGTGAGAGAGAGAGAGAGAGAGAGAGAGAGAGAGAGAGAGAGAGAGAGAGAGAGAGAGAGAGAGAGAGAGAGAGAGAGAGAGAGAGAGAGAGAGAGAGAGAGAGAGAGAGAGAGAGAGAGAGAGAGAGAGAGAGATCACAAATAAAATCAATTATCAATTAGGAATTTTGTAGAAAACATTTTTTTGAAGTAACATTTGATCTTTTAGGTTTAAAATAAGTTTTATTTAATTATTTATTTAACTAAATTAATCATTATTATTCACAATAATAAAGCAATTCAAATCCTATTTTAATAATTCATATTACAATACTTTACAATTTACGGTTCAAATGTTCTTAGTTTTTGAATTTTTAACTCTGATTCAGAACATTAGGTATAATATCGTGTTTTTGGTTTTTTCGTTACTTTAAAAATGTTATTTAAAATTTGTTTTATTAATTTAGAATTTATTAACATAAGCTAAATTTACACCGAAATAAATTGATTCTTAATTTAAATATAAGCATAAAATATGTTTATATTAATTCTTTTTGTTACGAAGCTACATATTTGACCATACTCTAGCACATAGCAATATTGGGTATTATAAATGGCAAAAAATAAAAATAATTTTAAAAAATAATAAAAATGATTGACACAATAATAATCTGACTGTGTTAACGGAGCTGACATTATGATTTGTATACAGAAAGTTGAACCATTAATTTCAATTAACAATAGAACTCTAATGATTAAACGTCAATCCAATTGTTATTTTCAGAAATGAACAAAAAAGTAATAAACGAAATATCACACCTGTCATGGCTTTTGTTATTAATTAATTCATTTCCAAAAACGATTTATCATTTTCAAAGTTTTAATATTATAATTATGAATCTGCATCGAATGCATCTTCAAAAAAATTTAAAAATAAAACAACGAGCGAAGTTTTTTGTATTTTTATAATAAATTATTTATAATTTTATGAATACACTAAATACAGAAAATAAACATTAATCATGCACACAGTTGACAACAAAAACCATTTCATATACTGCACTGTAATTCATGACTGATTATGGCGAAGAATCGAGAGCACGTGTCATCCAAATTGTACGCCATTTACTCAAATATTAAGCCTATTTTAGTTATTTTAGTGTTATCCTTTAACGCAGTCAAAATGAACCTTCAACAGTTACCATTTAAAAGGTATTTTTATTTACATTTGACCCTGAATAAAAAATTTAGCAGAAGTTCTATGCGGACTTTTGGTAAGTTAGTTGCAATTATTGTGGTGGTAAAGTCTATGTGAATTAATCCTAGGTTATGCCATTTCATTGTTTATTTTGACCAGATTTCAAGTGAGTTTTGACTTAATAACTACAAAAACATTATAGAAATTTCTTACCAGTTTTTCATATTTATTTTCGACTAGCAGGTACCGGCTTAGTTACCGTTGGTGTAGTTTATAACTTTTATTAAAATTGTTATAAAAAACTGTAATAGTAATTTCAAGATTCTCGAGAAATTTGTATGTTATTTTTGCAGATATTCCATAAACGAAGTCCTCTTTAGTGTTATAGCAATAAAATAGAAATATATACACTTTCCCGCTTTTCTATCCCACTTGTGTCTCTTCTTTCGATATATGAGCGGACCTCTAAACCAAAAACCTTGAAAATGTCGGAAGTTGTGTTTTATTGAACCAAAGTTCATATTCATTTCCTTCTTTATTCAGGTAGTCCCTGGACCGGCGTCGATTTCATGTGATGATTACCACTTATTTTATACCTCGTGCTTCGCCTGTCCTTGACGAGCCCGAAAACATTTGTTCTGCAATTTTTCTCAAATCGGCCGCTCAGTTAAAAAAATAAATATGGTAGCAAATTTACAAGATAGCGGGCAATCGGCATTTTTCGGAGCTTACCGAACGCAAAACCAGCCGATTTGAGAAAAATCGCAGAACAAATATTTTCGGGCTCGTCAAGGACAGGCGCCTCACGAAGTATGAAATATGTGGTTGTAATGTGTCATGGTTCTAGCTGACTCAACGATGGTACTCATTTCCAGATCAACACTTCCATTTTTGTCGGGAGTATAATGTACTATCTTTTGATCACAAATACCTTGGTTTTTCAAAATTGTGTCCATGTCAGAACTGAAAAACTATAATCCATTATCAGTTTAAATTTTTGCTGACTCCATGAAATTTAATAAATGTTCAAAAACCTCTGATTTGTTTTTTTATAAAAAACCCAATAATCAAACACAATCATCAGAGTGTATCACACTACCACTAAAAGTTGATTTTTCTTGAGATTTCTTGGCACGCCACCATCCGATCATGTTTTTCTTAGTAACTGCTGTACTAACCAAAGTTATATTTATTTCGAAAACAACAACTTTAGACATAATTTTAAACGACTTTGGATCCCGACCGCCCATTGCAGCACCGCAACATTCCTAAATAATTCACATTTATTTTGAAATTTAAAACTTTTATCTAATGTACGAGCCTTCGAAAAACGATTGACGAAAAAAGAAAGCTACTGTTTTTCAAAGCAAAAGTTAATTTTATTATAAAATTTATTATTTTCACAAAAAGTTGTGATATCAGCTAAAAAAACATAAAAAAAAGTAAATTTTATTTCGTGAAAATATTCCCGGTTATAGTTTAGTGGTCAAAAAAATCTTCTCACTACAAAAAGGGCTGATATCATCCAGTGTCCAGTTTTGACTACTAAAATGTAAACTGCGCCATTTTTACAAAATAAAATTTACATTTTTTTTTAGCTAAATACTAATTTCCCTACTAATTAATAGCTAAACATTTATTCCCCAAAATTGCCTATTTCGAACAATTTAAAATGAGTTTTATTGGTCATAAATAATTTTATTCGCAAAAACAAGATTATGGTTCACTCTATTCACTCTATCACTCTTGAGGTTCGTTATGGGTTGAACTAACCGTAACCGTCTTGTTTTGACTAATTTTGATTATCACAGCTTCCTTTCAGAATATTTTTACTGTGAATTAAAATTAAAAACTACATATTTGTTACCTCCCTATCGTATAGATAAAATTCAATAAAAACTTTTGACTTAAAAGTGTTATTCAGAGTACGTTACGACTTATGCTCGAGTTGCAGATTTAATTCTAAATTAAAAATCGAAAAGCAATCGTTATTGAAAAATGTGAATTTTTGTTGCACTATTAAATATGCACTAAATACACTATAAATTAAATATGTTGCACTATTATGTTCATAAATGAATACAATTTGAACTATGATAACTTAATCAAGATCGAAATAGTATATTGTATTATGAGCACAGAATATCAGTGATATTATAAGATTATCCAATTGTTGATTTCTTGATCTTAAATGGTTATTATGGTTCATGGTTTTATGGACAAGATTGGATTATTTATTTTTTTATTACGCACTAGTGCGTAATATACATTACGTTGCTGCTTCCTAGGTAATTTCATCATAATATCAATAAATAATCAATAATGAAACGTTCTAGACTAAATTACTAAAAACTATTATTTTTAAAAGTCCAAGCAACAATTTTTTTAACGAATGTTGATAACTATTCAACCTACCTATCTTAAATATAATCAAGATAATAAAAAAGCTCATCATCATTATTGGATCTAATCACAATACATTCTTTTTTATTCTTGGAAGGTTTAAAGTAAAAATTCTTAAATTCCAGCCCGAATATAATTGTAATTTATTCGAACGTTATAATTAAATAAAAACAATTAGCATTTAATATATATGTAAGTTAACCAAACAAAATTCTTTTATATTATTAATAATTATTTAGGTTTCTCTTGATTAAAGTTTGGTTTAAGAAACTCATATAGTTGTTTGAATGTTTATATTAAAATCTTCAGTCATTTATTAGAATTTCAAATTGATTCTTACAAACAGTGGTTTCATAAGTGTGGGCTTTATATTATTATTACATTAAGAAAATATCGAAGGATGTCAAAATTAATCGTAAATTTCAATCTTACGAATGTAGTTTTTATTTGAACATTTAGTTTTTTTGATTTGTTTTAAGGAATTTAATTGATAGCAAACCGTTATTCATTTTTAATCAGCATCATTTCATCAAATATGGTTATCAGTGTTTAAATGTTTTTAAGACTGAAAAAACAGCTGTTTTGTAGGCTCTCCACCTTCTTGACAAGTATCGTCCGAAAACAAATATGGTCGCAGAAATAATATCCAAAACCGCGCAAAAAAGAGCATTTCTGATTTTTGTCTATTTCACATTAAAACTAATAAAAACAAGGCAGACAGTCGCAAAAATAACCGGCACACCACAGTGCTAGCCAGTTGACTTAGGTTACTATATCTAACATTAACATATTCAATCATAATCTCAATAGTCTTAGAAATCTTTTCGCAATCGCTTAAGATGCAACCTGTGCACCCAAATGAAGAATATGTACGCAATTGAATGTTTATTAGCGAGCAAAAATATGTTTGAGTAATAATCTATAATTTCGTATGCCAAAAAAATTTCCAATATAGGTCAAGTTCCTCAATATTGTTATATTTGATTATTTTATATTACATTTTGTCGTTGAACTTATGTCGCGACTCGCGAAGTGTTATAGTAGATTCTTGTATGAGTTGAGAACTGCCATCATCCTATGCGAATACAAGATGCTATTTTATCCACAACTGCAAAATATTTCGATTAATTTCCTTTTCCATTTCCATTTGAAAAATGCCTACCTTCAAGTTCAACTAACTGATGATTCAAAAAAAATGTATGGTTATCAATACACCATTTGGGTTGTATGAATATAAACGATTACCATTCGGTATTGCTAGTGCTTCAGGCTTCAGAGATTAACGGAAGAATTTAATCGCAGGTATTGACTATTGCGAAAGAAATTTTGCGAAGAAGAAAACGTTTTCGATGTAAATTAAATAAATGTGAATTTGCTAAGGAATACCTAGGCTAGGACATATTATTAGTAAAGAAGGTATAAGCCCTTCCACTGCTGGAAGTGATGCAATTGAATCATTGTCACGCCCTCAGAACATTAAACAAGTAGAAGCAAGCATTCATTGGAAAAATGAATTATTATAATAAATTTATACGAAATTTCTCTCAATAATCTGCTCCACTTAATCAGTTACGACGAAGCAACTCTAAATTTATATGGGAACGAGAACAAGATGAAACATTTCAAAATCTTAAAAGAAAAATAAGCAACTACTTTTGTTCACTTTAAAAGTGACTACCCAATCATCTTGACAGATGCTTCATCTTATGGTATTGGTGCCGTGATCTTACATCGTTACCCAGATGGAACTGAATGTCCAATTGCATTTGCATCAAAAACGCTGAACAAAATACAACAAAGGTATCAACTCGAGAAGAAAGCACTTTCAAATATATTTGGTGTAGTTAAATTTTATCAAAATATATATGGCAGGAAGTTCGAATTGCTGACCGACCATAAACAGTTGATTATGCTATTTAGTCCGAGTAAAAAATTGCCGGTCCAAGTCGATACAATCAATCGACTCCAGCGTTGGGCAATCATATTGATGAGCTTCAATTATGAAATCAAATACCGTCCAACAAGTCAACATCCGAATGCGGATGGGTTGTCCAGATTAACAAAAGGTCCAGATATTGAATTCGATAAAACAGTAGAATCGTGTCAATATATTGATGAATTGAATAATGAGATGCTTAACAATTGCCCAATTGACTCGCAACTTATCGAAAGATATACCAAAAAAGATGCCGATCTCAGCAAGGTCCTGAATTATAATACAAATGGTATTTGTTATAATACAAATGGATGGTCAAACCAGGCCAAACAGAAAAAGAATCTCACCCAAACGTTTTCTTTCATCGTAAACCTTCGTTAAGTCAATTTAAAAACGTCATTATATTACAGACCGAAAATTCTCGTGTGGTTATACCTTACGACATACAAAAGAACACTATATAAGATTGCTCCATGAAGGTCATAGGGGTATGACGCGTATGAAACAGTTAGTAAGAAGATATTATTGGTGGCCGTAAATTGATAAAGTTACCGAAAGTAAAGTTAACCAGTGTGAAATAGGTCAACTACAGGCAAACAAACCGAAGAAAGAGTATTCCCAGTAGCCCGAGGCAACACAATCCTGGGAACGTATGCACATTAGACTGGTCGTTAAAAACTAAATTTTCCAAGACGCCTTAGAAAAATTCTTTGTGGTCAAAACCACAATGGCTTTATTTTTTTTTAAATCAAAAGAACACGTGCCGCAAAATCATCGAAGTTGTTTTTTTGATAAAATCGTTAATATCTCATAAAATATGCAGATGTCAAAAAAAATTATACACTCATTTTTGTAGGGAACTTAATTCCCTACAAAAAAGGTCCAAGTCATTTTTTTCCTAAAACCTATATTTCTGATGATATTTTGAAATAAAACTTGAAATTCTTCGAAACTCGTAAAACCAAATGATGAAAATTTCGACGAAAAAGTACTAATCTTGACTTTTTTTGTCACGATTATTTTTTTATACATTTCATTCTATAGCGTAAAAAGAAAATTGGGGCTTTTTCGTCATCTTTATTTTTATAAATTACGAAAACTTACAAGTTCATTTTCAAAATATCATGAGAACTTTTCGTTTTAGGGTTAAAGTTACTCGGACCTTTTTTTGTAGAGAATTAAATTTCCTACAAAAGTGCTTCTGTTATTTTTTTTGACATCTGCATATTTTATTAGATATTTGAAAAAATCTACGAATTTTTCAAAAAATCAACTTCGACGATTTTACGGCACGTGTTCTTTTGATTAAAAAAAAATAATGCCGTTGTGGTTTTTTGAAGAATTTTTTAGGGGGCGTTTCGGAAAATTTAGTTTTTAACGACCAGTCTAATGCACATAGATTTTGCGGGACCATTTTTAAATCATATAGCTTGTGTGTGTGGATTAATTTTCCAAGTATCCATTAACAAAATATTTATCGACATACAGAACAACACCTGATAGCAAACTGAAAAAATCTCCGGCAGAACTTCTTCATGGAAGACAACCGCGCACCTTACTTTTCGGTTTTCTGCCATCAGAAACTCAACAAAAAGAAAATACATCTGCAGAAAATATTAAAT